>CM042843.1:18650126-18829782 GCA_023653725.1 Bungarus multicinctus
CCCTCTCCTTTCTCTCTCTTTCTTTCTCTATCTCTCTCCCTTTCTCTCTCTCTTCCTCTCTCTCTCTCTCCTTTCTTTCTCTCTATCTTCCTCTCTCCCTTCTCTCTCTCTCTTTCTCTCTCCCCTTTCTCTCTCTCCTCCACCTCTCCTTTCTCTCTCTTTCTTTCTCTCTCTCTCCCCCTCTCTTTCTCTCTCTTCCTCTCTCTCCCTCCTTTCTTCCTGTTTCTTTCTCTCTCTCTTTGTCTCTCTCTCTTTCTCTCTCTCTTCTACACTGCAAAATCTTTTCTTTCTTTCTTTTTTCACTTCTCCTGAAGCCAATTGGTTCAGTAACATCTGCCTGAAGTCCCCAGAGGTGATTTGAATGAACTAATCCAAGGGAATCTTGATCCACATTTCTCTCAAGGAAAAGAATCAAGAAAGTTGGAGCCTCACGATCAGCCTGGTTACTGGTAACCCTGGGATCTGTAGAATTCTGGGAATTGAAGTCCACCCATCTTAATTTAAAGTGGCCAAGATTGTGCAACCCTGGCTTAGAGCAATGTGTGAGCCCAGGTAATGGGGTTTCTCTATTAGCAGTTAAAGTGAACTCTGGCAACTATGGCTTATTTCAAATCGAACGTTTACTACGGTTACAAATCGTGACTTATTTAACTCCCTTTTTACAACCCGGTAGTCCTTTAATTTGGTATGGAGTCAGGGCAACTGGTTGGAGATACTCAATGGCTTAGGATCATGTGTGAACTGAGCCACAGGCATTTTAGGCAGATCCTGCCACCACAGTTAATTTTCAACTATGTTCTGCACCCTTGTTTTGAAGGTCAGCCTCTCTGCTCTCTTGGACAACATCTAACAGGAGAATCTCTGCATTGAAAAAAAAATATACATTTCACACCTCTCCTTCTATTTGAGAAGGGCCTCTACACCACCAGCACTCTAAATTGAAATGCACACATCACGAAACTACACCCACAGACTTTACTAAATGCAGGTGATAAAACACGTCATTGCCTCGGAGTAAAAAAGGTGCTGCTTGAGAAATGCCAGCCAGGAGCATCGATCAACAGCGCCTCCTGGCGAGGTTCCCAATTTGACTCAGGCGCCCAAGGTGGGTTCGGGAGCCTTGGCTTGGTCGTTGGCTCTTCAGTTAAACCCCAATGGGTGGGTTTTTTAGTGAGACTCTGGCGTTTTGGTTTAAAGCACCTTTGCACCGTCCAAGCGAGGAAAATGGCAGAGGAGGAAGAGAGAAGGAAGGGAGGAAGGAAGATCTTCCCCTTAATCCCGCTAGCCAAATCTCCTGCTTGCCTGGCCTTTGCCGCTTCTGAATGAATGAATGAATGATCTTAGATCCTATCAGGGCTAAGAACTGCAGGGAGGAGGGAAGGAGGAGGAAGCCTCCATCAACAATTTGCGGGTTGTCGGGGAGGAGAAGGGGGGGATTTCATCCCAGTGTTCCTAGGAAAGATGAGATCTGATCCGCTGAGCCACTGGATCACTTCTGCTGGTTGGGGAGGGGGAGGGAGGAGGCTGCGGGGAGGGAAGAGGGGCGGAAAGACCCCTTCCCAAAGGCCTCTCCTCTCCCAAAGGCCGGCCAGCAAAGGCTCCGCGATCCTCCCATCCTCCCCCAGCCGCCTCCCGCCGCTCTCCATTGCGGAGGAGGGCCTAAAGGACTCACCGCCGCTCGCCGCTCTTGGGCCCCCGCGGATCCCGGTCTCCGCAGCCCTCGGCCTCCCTCTCCTTCCCTCCCTCCCTCGCCTGCCCGCCCGCCGGCCGGCGCCCGCCCGCTACTGCAGCGCCGCGGCTCTCGCGAGGACCGGCCGTTTTGCTTCCCCGCGCCCGGCGGGCGGCTGTCTCCGGCGGCGGGGCGAGCGCGCAGGCGGAGCGGAGCGGAGCTGTCGGCGCTGTCCAGGGTGCTGACGCGCTCGGGGAGGGTCGGAGGGGAGGGGCTTACCAGGAGAAAGGGGAGGAGCTTGCGGGGTTGTTTACCGGATTTCCAATAACAAGGACGGGAGCAGGCTTGGCGGGGGAAGGGGGGATGTTGAGTTTTTATTTATTATAGTTTTTATTTATTTATTTATTTATTTATTTTGTCAAGCGATTATAAGATGGCAGGTATAAGTATAAACATAGTTATGAATGCATGAAATGGATACATATAATATTCTGTCCAACAATTTCAACTATGCAAAGAATTGGACGTTAGATGCATCTCGACATAACTGTGAGTTACCTTGAGGATACCTAATAGAATCCAATAAAAGAAACTTTGTATGGAAGAATTTGTAGAGTTGTTCTATTCGTCTTTATATTCAGCAAGTGAATCAAAGGACAGAATATATAAGAAAAATAAAAAAGAAACAATAGGACAGCGACGGTTGGCACGTTGGTGCGCTTATGCACGCCCCCTACAGACCTCTTAGGAAAGGGGTGAGGTCAATAGTAGACTGTCCAAGTTTAAAGTTTTTGGGGTTTGGGGAAAAAACTACAGAGTCAGGTAGAGTATTCCAGACATTGACCACTCTGTTGCTGAAGTCGTATTTCCTGCAATCAAGTTTGGTGCGATTAACCTTGAGTTTGTATCTATTGTGTGCTCTTGTGTTGTTATGGTTGAAGCTGAAGTATTCCTTGACAGGTAGGACAGTGCAGTGTATGATTTTATACACTATAATTAGATCAGACTGAAGGCAATGTAGTTCAAGGTTTTCTAGGTCTAGAATTTCAAGTCTGGTGGCATAAGATATTCTGCTACGAGTAGAGGAGTGGAGAACTCTTCTTGTGAAATATTTCTGGACTTTCTCCACTGTATTAATATCAGATACGTAATGCGGGTTCCAGACTGATGAGCTGTATTCAAGTATTGGTCTAGCAAATGTTTTGTATGCTCTAGTTAGTAGTGTGATATTACCAGAGTTGGGGGGGGGTGTCTTCAAGTAGAAAGCTGGGGGAGGAATACATGACCTATTTCCCACCCTCCTGATTTTCCCCGCATGAGTTGGAAGTCTTGGCTCTGCCAATTGGCTTGGGTCGCTAATGGGGGAATATCAACCCCAGAGCAATTTGGGATGGACACCCTTCGAATGGTGTGGGAGGATGAACGGATTTCCAGAAAAAAATGGCAGACGACAGGAAACATTAGCATTATCAAGTGACCCTGAGGACACAGATAAACCTCCAAGTGGTCTCAACGACCCTCTTAAAAGGATGCAAATGACCAGCAGCCTGCAAGGAGTATCAATTCTTCCATTCCCCACCAACCAGTCAGAACTGACAACGCTTCTTGGGTGAGAAGCGAAACATCTTCAAAAAAACAAACAAGAAAGTCCAGTTGCCTCTTGAAATAAGCACCTTTGAGACACACCGGAGGTGATTAGTTGACCACCCTCTTCCCAAAATATTCTGCTTTCCTCTCCTATCCGTCTTTAATTATAGCTTGCATTTTAATGCAATTTTAAGATGATTCTATAGACAGGGAGCCCTCGACTCATGACCACAATGGAACCCCAAGTTTCAGTTGCTAAGCGAGACATTTATCAAGTGAGTGTTTCCAACCCCTTCCCCTCCATTTTAGGAGCTTTTCTTGCCACAGGCCTTAAGTGGATCGCTGCCGTTGTTAAGGTGATAACCCGGTTGTTAAGTGAATCGGGCTTCCCCCATGGTCTTCGCTCGCAAAAAGGGATCACACGACACACACACACGCATCCCCAGGACACTGCAAACCATCATAAACACGAGTCAGTTTCCAAGAGTTTGAATTTTGATCATGTGACCATGAGGGAATGCTGGCAAGGGTCGTAAGGATGAAAAACCGGTCATAAGTCACTGAAAATAGTATGCACGTGCATGTGTGTGTGTGTGTGTGTGTGTTTATTGTAATGCTGTTTATTGCAGGGGTCTCCAACCTGGGCAACTTTAAGATTTGTGGACTTCAACTCCCAGAATTCCTTAGCCAGCTTTGCTGTTTGCTTTGCTGGCTGAGGAATTCTGGGAGTTGAAGTCCACAAGTCTTAAAGTTGCCCAGGTTGGAGACCCCTGCTGTGCTGGCTGAGGAATTCTGGGAGTTGAAGTCCACAAGTCTTAAAGTTGCCGAGGTTGGAGACCCCTGCTGTGCTGGCTGAGGAATTCTGGGAGTTGAAGTCCACAAGTCTTAAAGTTGCCCAGGTTGGAGACCCCTGCTGTGCTGGCTGAGGAATTCTGGGAGTTGAAGTCCACAAGTCTTAAAGTTGTCGAGGTTGGAGACCCCTGGCTTTATTGTAATGGCGTAAGCAGCCCGGAGTCGCCTGGTTGAAGGTCTCCTTGTGACCACTAGGTGGCAGGTTTTACTGTCTACATTCGCTTTCTTACTCTGTATTAGTTCCTCAATTATTTATTTATTCATTTATTAGATTTGTATGGCTGCCTATTTGCCATGGCGACTCAAGGCAGGCTTATACAACATATAAAAGCACAATATTAAAAACAATACAACTCGCAAAATCAAATAAATTAATATCGTAAAATCACACACACACACCACCTCCTCCCCCACAGCCACAGCAGATTACACGATCCGTTTAACGGGCTCCAGAGGTGGTCTTCAGCCGGTTCTGACCAGTTCTGGAGAACCAGTAGAGGAAATGTTGGGTAGTTCAGAGAACCAGCAAATGCCACCTCTGACTGGCCCCGCCCCCATCTATTTTCTGCCTCCCATTGAGTCCCAGCTGATTGGCTGGGTCTTCTGTGGTTGCCCTGCACAGGAGAACGGAGCTGGAAAGCAGGTTAGTGGGGTGAGGAGGGAATGGAGATTTTGCAGTATCCGTCCCCTGTCATGCCCACCAAGCCATGCAATGCCACCAAGCCACACCCTCAGAACACCACGCCCACCAAGCCACGCCCACAGCTGATCGGCTGGGTCTCCTTTGGTTGCCCTGCACAGGAGAACAGAGCTGGAAAGCAGGTTAGTGGGTTGGGGAGGGAAGGGGGATTTTGCAGTAACCTTTCCCCAGGAGTGGGGAGGAATGGAGATTTTTACTGTATCCTTCCCCTGTCACATCCACCAAGCCAAGCAAAGCCCCCCAAGTCACACCCACAGAACCGGTAGTAAAAACAATTTGAATCCCACCACTGCTGGGCTCCAACCCTCTCTGGGTTCCCCAGGCCCGCTGGCAAAACCAGGTCTTCAGTGCCTTCCGGAAGAGTGCTAGAGAGGGACCCATTCTAATCTCTGGAGGAATGTTGTTCCAGAGGGAGAGAGCCACCACGGAGGAGGCCCTTCTTCTGGGTCCCACCAGGTGTATCTCCCTCAGGGGTAGGACCCGCAGTATTCCCTGCCTCTCTGCTCTGCTGGGTCGAGGTGACCGGCAAGAGACAGTCATCCCTCAGATCATCTGGTCCCAAGCCATGAAGTGCTCTAAAGGTGACAACCAGCACCTTGAATTGCACCCAGAAGCAAATCGGCAGCCGATGCAGCTCCCGCAGGAGAGGTGACACATGTGCACACCGGGGTCAGCATAAAACCATGAGGGCCGCTGCATTTTGCACCAACTGGAGTCCCCGGATGCTCTTCAAGGGCAGCCCCATGCAGAGCGCGTTGCAATAATCAAGACGGGAAGTGAATAAGGCATGAATGAGTGTGAGTAGGGATTGTTGTTATTCAAGACAAGAGAATATGTAGTCCTCGACTTACGATGACAATTGGGACCAGAATTTCCATTGCTAAGCAAGGCAGAGAGTTGCACTCCATTTTACAACCCATTTTGCTACCGTTGTTGTGAATCACGCAATGGTAAGCCAATCGAGGTTCCCCTGCATTGACTTTGAGCTAGAAAAAAGTGGAATAGATAGCACCACCACTAGATGGACTCGCAACTGGCTAACAAACTGTATTCAATGAGTAGTCCTTAATAGCAGGGGTGGGTTTCTACCAGTTCGCACCTATTCGCTAGAACCGGTTGTTAACATTCTAAGCAGTTCGGAGAACCAGTTGTTAGAAGAAATTACTGGCCTAATCCTGTCAGGAAGGCAGGAAGGAAACATTCTGGTGTTGCTTACAGAAACTGCCTCTCTGTTAACCCTTACGTTCTTGGCAGTACTAGACTTCCTGTCTCTGGAGTTTTTTCCCCTCCTTTGCTGATACTTTGCTTGTGTGGAGTGACCATTCAAAGTTACAATGGCACTGAAAAAAGTGACTTATGACCATTTTTCACACTTATGACTGTTGCAGCATCCCCACAGTCATGAGAGGCCAGGCGAGGAGATGCGTGTCTCGATGTGAGTGATATTGAGTTGGCCAATAACATGACCACCAAGCCATGCCCACCAACTAAGCCACGCCCACAGAACCGATTGTTAAAAATTTTGAATCCCACCTCTGCTTAATAGGTATAAGGTTTCCTGTTTGAGGGGCGGGGTTGGACTAGAAGACCTCCAAGGTCCCTTCCAACTCTGTAAGCCTGTTGTCCTGTTATTCTTCCCAGAGGGCTTTCAACTGCACTGTCTGGGACTCAGCAAGAGAGCCTGCTCAACTGCCTCCCAGCTGCAATGCAACCTTAGACAGAGAACCAAGGGTTGATGCTAGGCACAGATAGAAAGGCATGTGGTGCCCAGGGCCAATGCGTCTGTATCGGGTGCTCCAATTTTCCATATTGCCCTGATAAAGGCCAGGAAACGGGGAGGGCCAGCGATCTGGTTACAGTATACTGCTCTTTTGGGCCAGGTTTTCAACTGATAATATTTCGTGTTGAGTCTTTCATGCACCTCAGTTATTATAGATGCAAGGATGCTATTAGGACAAATGAGGGAGGGAGGGAAGAAAGGAAAATGAAATAGATGGATGAAAGGAAGGAAGGAAGAATGGATATGGGAATGAGAGGCAGGAAGGGGAAAGGAAGAGAAAGGAGGAGAAGGAAGGAAGGAAGGAAGGAAGGAAGGAAGGAAGGAAGGAAGGAAGGAAGGAAGGAAGGAAGGAAGGAAGGAAGGAAGGAAGGAAGGAAAGGAAGGAAGGAAGGAAGGAAGGAAGGAGAGGGAGGATATGAGAATGAGAGGCAGGAAGGGGAAAGGAAGACAAAGGAGAAGGAAGGAAGGAAGGAAGGAAGGAAGGAAGGAAGGAAGGAAGGAAGGAGAGGGAGGATATGGGAATGAGAGGCAAGAAGAGAGGAAAAGGGGGAAGAAGACAAAGGAGGAGATGGAAGGAGGGAGGGAGCGAGGAAGGAAGGATAGAAGGAAGGGGGAAGGAGGATATGGGAAGAGAGGAAAGGGGGTAAAAGAAGACAAAGGAGGAGAGAGGGGATGGATGGAGGAAGGAAGGAAGGAAGGATCACAGCAAGAAAAAGTTTTTAAAAACCCCAAAAATAAGAAAGATAAAACTGCTATTCCCTGAAATAATATATTAAATGATGTGATGGAATTTGTTAAAACTAGTTTGAAACATCTGAATCTCAATGCATGAATTTGGTCCTTTTTAAGGTTGGGAACAGTAACGATTTGTTTCAAAGTTCATCCTGCTTCTATCTTTTTTTTTTTTAAAAAAAGGTGTCTCTTTCTGGTGTATATGTGTGTGTGTGTGTGTGTGTGTGTAAAACCTGGCAGCAGAGATGCTGCTATCCTTGTGCACAATTTCATCCACATAATCTGAGGCAGCTTTGAGGTCAACCCTGGCCAGAAATGACCGAGAATCAGCTATTGCCGTAGTTTTGGGGACCCACAAAGCCATAAATACTAAATTTTGCATGTGAGAAATTATGTTCCAACCCAACAGAGAACAGCGTTATAAAAGAGTTGCTGCAAAAAGAGAGGCTTCATTCAAAACTGCCCTCCAGCTTTTTTAAAACCTTCTTTTCAAGCAAAGGTTCAGCAAAACTAGGCCGGATCAGGAAGGAAAACTTTTAGAGAGCCAAGTCACCGAGCCAAGAGAGAAAAAAATTCTTCTTCATCCTCCATTTTAATCCCTCCCTCCTGTTTTTTCCAGCCTCTCCCCATTTAAATCAATCAAGCAATTCCCCCACTCTCCTTTACCCCCCCCCCCCGCCCCCGCCTGCCAGTTGCATCGCCCCAAATCCACCCCATTCCCCAATTTTGTCTAAGGTTTGGGGGAATTATGATTTCATTATTATTATTTTTTGCTCGAGCTCATTTCTGCTTTTTTTTCCTTCGGTCTCGGATAAGGGAGCCCTGGCTGTTGTCCTCCATTCCAATAAGCTGACAGAGTAATGAATGGCTCTGGATGGCAATTAGAGGATGAAGCTGCTAATAATGAAATTCATTTACATTTTAAGCGCTGCGGAGAGATAGCAAGGGAAGCAGAGTGGAAAGCAAGGCTGGGAGTCATTAGCAGCCCCCCACCCCCCACCCCCTTCTCCCCCACTTTCCTAAATTAATCGCCTTATGGAGGGAAAGCGCCCTACCGATGGGTTTCAGTGAGGTGGAAACTGTTTAACATGATTGCAGGCGGTTGTCGTCGTGGTTGTTTAGCAGGTTGCAAAAAAAGAAAGCGGGGGGGGGCGGAGAAAAGAGAGAGTTTGTTAAGCCAAGGTGATGAAATGCTAGCCTTGCCAGTAGATTTCTATAGCCAATCAAGCCTCCTTATGTGTGGGGGGGGGGGGAGGGACAAGGGGGGAGGGGGTTGCTACCCTGATTGGCGGGGACAACATGGGGATAAGAGTGAATGGCTTTGCACCTGGTTGTGGGGGTGGGGTGGGTGGAACGGATTTGCTCGCCAAGGCTAGAATCGGGAAACCATACTGCTCTGTGTCTCATAAGATATGTGAGTATGGGCAGAATTTGGTACTTATTTAATTTGTCAGGGTTGTGTAGTGGATGTTGGAGGTGGTGACCCTTTGAGAGCCGTATGCAACGAAATTTCATTTTAATGTATACCGATTAGTGTGCATTCGAAGTGCCAGTAAAGTTATTCTATCTCTTTCTTGTTCTTTTTCTTTCTCTCCTATCGATCTCTACATCCCTTTATATCTATCCCTCTATCCATCTATTGGTATCTACCTATTTATCTATCTATCTCTACATCCCTCTATATCTATCTATCTATTGGTATCTATCTATCTATCTATCTATCTATCTATCTATCTATCTATCTATCTATCTATCTATCTATCTATCTATCCATCCACCCATCCATCCATCCATCTATCCATATATCCATCTATCTATCTCAACATCACTCTATATTTATCCATCCATCCATCCATCCATCTATACCTATCTATCTATCTCTGCATTACTCTATATTTATCTATCGGTATCTATTCATCTATCTATCTATCTATCTATCTATCTATCTATCTATCTATCTATCTATCTATCTATCTATCTATCTCTACATCACTCTATAGCTATCTATCAGTATCTATCGGTATCTATCTATCTATCTATCTCAAAAATGATTCTCTTTTCTTTGAAGTCTTTGGCACTGTCTGAATTTGCAAACATTTCGTTACCCAATTGGATAACATCATCGTTCATTTCGACCTTCTGTTTTTAAAAAAATCTATTTTTTGTAATTATTTGTGCATTTGTGTGTGTGTGTGTGTGTGTGTGTGTGCGTGCATGTGTGTGTGTGAATGGTGGGATTCAAACTTTTTTACTACCAGTTCTGTGGATGTGGCTTGGTGGGCGTGGCAGGGGAAGGATACTGTAAAATCTCCAGTCAGAGATGGTATTTGCCGGTTCTCCGAACTACTCAAAATTTCCACTACTGGTTCTCCAGAACTGGTCAGAACCTGCTGAATACCCACTTCTGGTGTGTATGATAAGAGTGTAGATGGAATCAGAAGGAAAAAAGGGAGAGCTTGGCTCCACCTAATTGGCTCTGGTCCCTCCCCATTCCTTTTTAGCCCCACCCACCTCTGACCCATTCCATAACTCTCTTGGGGAGAAGCCAAGAAAGATTTGCCATCTGGAAAGTTCCATTTCAGCTCCATTTCTATCTATTCTTTCCTGCAATTTTCCAACCAAACTCTCATCTATATCAACTGTGTTGCAACAAAAAACCAAAAAAAAAAAAGTTCTGCAACCAATTATTTTTAAAATAAAAAAGCAGACAACCATTCAATAATGGGTGGCTTTCCTTGGAATATTAAAGGATTGTGGTCATTCCTGCATATCATCAAGGGCCACTCATTTGGTGAGGGGAAAGAACTGGAGGCAGCTTGAGATGGAGAAAGAATTCCCTGGAAATTAGCTTTTAACAGAATAACAGAGTTGGAAGGGACCTTGGAGGTCATCTAGTCCAACTCTCTCCTCAAGCAGGAAATCTATATCATGTGTCAGGAAATTCCTCCTTAGTTCTAGGTTGCTTCTCTCCTTGGTTAGTTTCCATCCCTGGCTTCTTGTTTTGCCTTGGAGAATAGCTTGACTCCCTCTTCTTTGGGGCAGCCCCTCAGATATTGGAAGGCTGCTATCCTGTCTCCCCCTAGTCCTTCTTTTCATTAAACTAGACATACCCAATTCCAGCAACCGTTCTTCATATGTTTTAGCCTCCAATCCCCTAATCATCTTTGTTGCTCTTTGTCTGCATCCTTTCTAGAGCCTCAACATCCTTTTTAATCTGGTGGCAACCAAAGAACCAGATTTAGGAGTCAAGATTCAGAATATGAATCTGAATCATGACCGGCCAAAACCGGATACAATATTCCAAGTGTTTTATAAGAGCTTGTTCAGTTTGTCCTTGAGACGTACAGCGGGGTGGGTTAGTCTGCCCCAAAAACCTTTTGCTTTTCAGGATTTTGCACGGTTGTGTTTACAACTCAAAACATGCGCATTTCAAACAACTAAGAATTCTTTTCAACCGCAGGAGATACAAAGTCAGCCTTGGCCGTTGACGTGCCTGTCTTTTAAAGAGGAATAACTTGGATATTACTTCTTCTTTCAAAAGCAATTGCTTTATAAATTCCCTTTTGCTCTCACCCACGGTAGCAATTTATTTCCATCGGCGGCTCGGATAGAAACCACTTTACATTTCTTATTTAAGCTGACAGCTTCATGCTCCCTTTCCTTCCTTCCCTCCTTGATCGTGGCGTATCAATAAGCCATTGAATTTGTTTCTGGTGTAATCACGAGTTCATGATCTTCCTTTTATGTGAGCCCTGCGTAATTATTTATTTAGCAAATTTAGAGAGCTGCCCTTTCACAAGAAGGGATTGCCGGGTGGCTGTGATGCACAGTAACAATTAAAAGCAGAGTGCAATCAAGAAGCATCAAACATAAATGTAATATATATATATTACAGCTTCTCTTTGCTCATTATCTAAACACAGACTGAAGGAGCATCTTTAAGGAAGAATGCACTGGCTGTGCATAAACTCAGCTCAGTTTAGCAACTGAGAAGCTGAGACAATTTGCTGGCAACCACACAAGACGACGGTATTGGCGAGTCTTAAAAATGGGGATTAGTGGTGGCATTAGTAGCAGTAGTAAAATTTAGCAGCATCCCAAATAGATAGCTTAGAATACTCACATATATAGAGACCGATTGGGAATGTTTAGTAAACAACAGTTCAGAGGGATCCTATGAAGCCAGAGACTCGGCTGCTAACTGAAATATAGGTCAAGCATTGCTATGTGATTGTCATGTTTTATCAAAACAAATATGTCATTTTTATTTATTTGGATTGCCAATGCCTTGCATTTAAAACAGCCATCTTCAACCCACAGTTGTGCTTGCTATACATATACAATGGGAGTTGTGATCCGGCATATGTCCCAAGTATTAGATTAGAGAAGGCTGTGGATAACAGAATAACAGAGACCAAAGGGACCTTGGAGGTCATCTAATCCAGTGGTTGCCATCCATGAGAACTATTGGTGGTCCATGAAAAAATGTTGGTGGTCTGCAGAGAAATGTCCCCCCCAAAGCAATTAATCCGGGCTGCGTGGGAGCAGAAGGCTGCGCTGCCCACACGGCCTGCGGGAACACAAGGCTTGCGTTGCTTGCATTGTGAACAACGCGAGATAGTAAGGGGAGGAGGGAAAAGGCAGAGGGGGGGAACTTGCCCCATTTGCCCCAGGCACCTAGCCTGGCCACTGGGCTGCTTCTTTCTGCTTCTTTCTTCTTCTGCTTCTGGCTGCATGCAAGGAAAGCAGCCAAAGTCTTTCTTTCTCTCCCCCAAACTCCACCAGAAATGAGTCTTTGGGACCCTGCAAGGCCTCCTGCTCCAAGAGGCAATGCCGGCAAAGACTCCTTTCTGGTGGAGTTTGGGGGAGAGAAAGAAAAGACTTCTGCTGCTTCTGCTGCTTTCCTTGCATGAAGCCAAAAGTCTCTCTCTCCCCACCTGAGAACGAAGCTGGAGACGGTATCCTACGATCCCAAATAAAGAATGATCGATCGGTAGGAAAACGGGATGGGGAATTTTCCTGCAGACTTTTTTGGGGATTTTCCCAGGGTCTCTGGTCCGTGGGATTTAAAATGATGAGTTTGGTGGTCCAAAAGGTTGGCGACCCCTGTTCTAGTCCTAACCCTAACCCTGCTTAATCAGGAGACCCTGGCCTATTGCATTCCAGACAAATGGTTATCCGGTCTCTTCTTAAAAACCTCCAGTGATGGAGAAAGGAGGGAGGGTGGAAGACAGAATAACAGAATAACAGGAAGGGATCTTAGAGATCCTCTAGTCCAACCCCCACTCCAGCAGGAGACCCTGTACCATTTCAGACAAATGGCTGCCCAATCTGTTCTTAAAATCTCACAACTTCTGGAGGCAAGTCGTTCCACTGGTTGTTCTAACCGGCAGGAAATTTCTCCTTCGTTCTAGGTTGGTTCTCTCCCCGATTAGTTGTGGTTAACCACAATTTACTGAATAAATCAGAACTGGCTGGATTCAACACAAACCAAAACCAACAGCTTGCAAGGCACATTGGCTGAAAACTCAGAAAAATGGCTCACCCAACAGTTAAAACCTAACCATATTGCGGAGATGAAGGAGAGAGCATTGGGTTGCTTTGACGCTTATCTGAAAATGCCCAAATTCCATCCAGGTACTTGGCAGTCCAAGGGGAGAGAGAGATTTACAATCTCCAAGAGGCACAAAAACAGTCCCGAGGACTCCATGCAGCTGATATCTCAATTGCAAATCAATAATCCAGCACAGTTTATCCATCTTTCAACTGGTTTTTTTTTTTTTCCCTTTCTTAGCCTGGAGTGCAGCAAGTCCATCAAGAAACCTTAGATAAATTTAGTCACAGGAATGAATTTTGTTTCCTTTCTTCTGGGATAATAACAATCAGGATAACCTTGGACAAATCTCTCTGTTGCCCAAGGAGAAGGTACCTTTGACAAAATGCATACCTCACTATTACTTATTTGGCCTCACTATCCAAGTTTCCAGTAGAAGAGAAAATATTTGTAGCTCAGGATGGAAAGGTGTGGGAGTCCTGGGTGCTTTCAGAGCTGGGTTGTTTTCTTGCAAACATTTCATGACCCAACTAAGGTAACTTCATCAGGGCTAGAAGGGAAAGGGGTTTGCAAGGGGGCGGGGGAGGAAAAGGAGAATGGGGTTCTTGGTTCCTTCTCAGCTGGGTTGTTTTCTTGCAGGCATTTCATGACCCAGCTAGGGAACATCATCAGGGCTGGAAGGGAATGAGGTTTGTGGAGAGGAGGAGGAGGAGGAAGAGGAGATGAAGAAGAGGAGGAGAGGAGGAAGAGGAAGAGGAGATGAAGAAGAGGAGGAGAGGAGGAAGAGGAAATGAAGAAGAGGAGGAGAAGATGGAGAAGAAGAAGAAGAAGAAGAAGAAGAAGAAGAAGAAGAAGAAGAAGAAGAAGAAGAAGAAGAAGAAGAGAAGAAGAAGAAGAAGAGGAAGAAGAGGAAGAGGAAGAAGAAGAAGAGGAGGAGGAGATGGAGAAGAAGAGGAAGAGGAAGAGGAAGAGGATAAAGAAGAGGAGGAGGAAGAGGAAGAAGAGAAGAGGAAGGAGGAGGAGGAAGAAGAAGAGGAGGGGCAGGAGGAAGAAGAGCAGGAGGGGAAGGGGAAGGAGAAGCAGTGAAAAAGGAGGCAGAGGGGTGGTGAAAAAGCGGAAGGAGTGGTGGAGAAGGAGGTGAAGATGAGGAGGAGGATTATAGGAAGGGTAATTCTTTGTCAGTTGACCTCAGGAGGTGGGAAGGTCTTCCTTCTCCAGGGAACCAAAGACTTGGAACCAAGACAGAAGGCAAGTGCCACCTCCACGCCCGAAACAGAAGGACTTCTACTAAAGGCAGAAGACCGGACTTGCCAGATGCGCGGATGGGCGGGGTCCCCAAGGCTAAACAGACACAGAGAGAGAGAGAGAGAAAGAGACCCTCGTCAACCCCCCCCCCCCAATAACCCCTCTCCCCAAATAACCAGACACTCCCAGCCTTCCTGCTAGGTAGACCATCACCCACCCACCCCGCCCCTCCGCACCCGGCCCTCGTCCTACCCTGCCGGGCCGTCCGCCGGTTGGAAGGGTGCCTTTCTGGAGCGCTCCCCCCTCCCCCACCCCCCAGGCGGAGGGCTCTCTCCCGGGAGAGGCGGGGAGAGCGCGGCGGCGACGCCTCCGAGGCAGGGACCGCGGCCGCCTGCACTTTGCTGACACGGGCGATTCCCACTTGCGCACCGCCCGCCCTCCCGCCCCAGCGCTCGTCCTTGAGCCGGAGAAAGACTCGGGCGCCGCCGAGCGAAGCAACGAGAGCGCGTCGGGACTGTTGCAGGGCACCGGGCGTCGCGGAAGGGAAGGGAAGGGAAGGGAAGGGAAGGGAAGGGAGGGAGGGAAGGAGAGGAGAGGAGAGGAGAGGGAGGGAGGGGGAGGAGAGAGGAAGGAAGGAAGGAAGGAAGGAAGGAAGGAAGGAAGGAAGGAAGGAAGGAAGGAAGGAAGGGAGAGGAGAGGAGAGGAGAGGAGAGGAGAGGAGAGGAAGGAAGAAGAGGAGAGAAGAGGAAGGAAGAAGAGGAAGGAAGGAAAGAGGAAAGAAGGAAGGAGAGGGAGGGAGGGAGGGAGAAAGGAGAGGAGAGGAGAGGAAGCGAGAAGAGGAAGGAAGGAAAGAGGAAAGAAGGAAGGAGAGGAGAGGAAGGAAGGAAGGAAGGAAGGAAGGAGAAGAGAAAAGAAGAGAAGAGAAGAGAAGAGAAGAGAAGAGAAGAGAAGAGAAGAGAAGAGAAGAGAAGAGAAGAGAGGAAAGAAGGAAGGAGAGGAAGGGAAGGGAGAGAGAGAAAGGAAGAAGGAAGGAAGGAGAGGAAGGAAAGAAGGAGAGGAAGGAAGGGGGAAGGGGGAAGGAAGAAGAGGAAGGGGAGGGAAGGAGGGAGAAAGGAAGAAGGAAGGAAGGAGAGGAAGGAAAGAAGGAAGGAGAGGAAGGGAAGGCAGGGAGGGAGAGAGGAAGAAGGAAGGAAGGAGAGGAGAGAAGGAAGGAAGGAAGGAAGCTCAGACGCGCCTCGACGGAGGCAGAGAAGTCGGACGGGCGGTTGGACTGGCTCTGCCCACCCCCCACCCAGGAAAAGCTGAGCCGGGACGCTGGAAGAAGCGGCGGACCGGCTCCCGAAACCGCGCGCTCTCCCCGCCTTAAGCCGCGATACCTGCTTCATCCCACCGTCGGCGGGGAGGGGAGGGGGCGGTTCGAGGAACCCAAGTCGGTCCAGGATGAAGGTGAGAAGGCTGCGGAAGGTGCAACCGGCCGGGGAGATGCAGCGGGCGGAAAGTCGGGCTCCCCACCGCCTTCCAGCCGGAGAGAAGCCGCGGAGGTCTCCAGAGCTTCGGGACGCTTCCCGGTGAGCCTTCCTCCGCTCCCGCGCACTCGAGAAGTCTTGGGCGGGTTGGGTCTTCAGCGAACCTTCTTCCTGGGGTCCGAGATGCAACTGGGAGACTCCGAGCCGGGGGGCACCTCGTCCCTGACCGAGGCTCCTCAGGCGACCCAGGGCATGAGTTCTGGAGCCGCCGAGGCCGCCGCCTTCCTCCCCGTTGAACCCCCGGCCGTCCAGTCCAGAATGGAGAACTTCAGGAAGGTGAAGACCTCCGAGCAAGGTGGCCCTTCGCCTTTCCCGGACTTGCAACCCCACGTGGTGGAGATGAAGGTGAAGGAAGGCAGCAAAATCCGGAACTTGATGGGCTTCGCCATGGCCAGGATGGAGAAGGAGGAGATCCGGCAGATCGTCTTCAGCGGCTGCGGACGGGCAGTCACCAAAACCATCACTTGCGTGGAGATCATGAAGAGACGGTTGGGAGGCCTCCACCAGGTCACCAAGCTCCAGTACCGGACTTTGGTGGAAGTGTGGGAGAACCAAGGACCCCGGTCGGAAGGACCTCCGGAACACCTCACCGTCCACAAGAACGTGCCCTCCGTCTGCATCCTCTTGTCCAAGGACTTGGTGGACCCCAACCAAATGGGCTACCAAGCCCCCAGCCCTCCTGCTAGCCTCTGGCCGGAGAGTAGGAACTCCCCCAAGGCAACCAAGAGAAGGTTGCTTGCGCCCCACGAAGAGGACTAACCCAACCCTGCAGCGCCCAAGCCAAGAACTCTGGGAAGGTTCATGACTTGTGGGTTTTGTGCACTCTTTTGTGCACTTTTGTGTTCCCCTTCAGTCTTCGGGGAAATGTGTGTGTGTGGGGAGAAAAATAATAATAATCCAAGCTATAATCCAGGAATATTGGTTGAATTTGCCTTGTTTGCATTTAAAGACGCTTTGCAAAGAGAAGGCAGGTTTACAGTAGAGAGGGCGTCACTTGTGCTTAACCGCTATCGCTTGCCCTGGACTCGCGGATGGAATAATGGAGTTGGAAGTAACCTCGGAGGTCTTCTAGGCCAACCCCCTGTTCCAGCATGGGTACAAGGAAAAGATGGCTTGATTCAACTTGGTGGTATGAGTGATTTAGAAAGCATGGGAGTTATGCCACTTTGGTTTGGATGGTGAAGAAAGCCAAATTTAGGTGGTCCTTGGAAGTGAGATCAAATTGAGGTGGGGGGCAGAATGGAGGGAGGGGGGGGGAAGAGACTATATTTTGTAGATGTCCCCAGCAGAGTGACAGACAGGCTAAAGAAGGAGGCACCAGAGGCACCAAATGCTCAAGAGCCATAAGTAGCACATCTGCTAAGAGCTTATGCGAAGGAGCCTATTTTAATTGCTGTAAGAGAGAAAAACACTTTGCATAATACCCGGGAAATAACGTTACTCTTTGTTCCAATGGAAAGGTGCATGAATACATTGTACTTGACGCAATACAATATATATTGTACACGAATACAATGCTCTCTAAAGGATTTTAGGGTGTTTTTCAATAGGAGAAAAATAAACCCTGGTTGACACAAGAGGAGATTCACACATTGTGAGAAGTGGTTTGGGCTCAGCAGGGTCTGTAAATCCTGGTTTGTAAAACATGGGTTCAGATTTGGATTGTTTTGCACACCCCACCGGTTGTTTTTGGTTCGATAAAGTTTGATTGAACGAGCCATGGTTGAATGTAACTTTTGAATGTTAACTTTTGGGGGGCTGTTTCGTTGTTTGAGGGTTGGCTAAAAGATGATAAGGGACAGATCATGATTTCAGCTGTAGGGAAAACAATCAGGGAGGATTCCTCATCTGCTTTTTTCATTGCGCAGTTCCATCTTCTCTAGCTTCTGGTCTCCAAAGTCATTAGACCTTTCCACTGATGGTCATGGTATGTTAGTCCAAGGAAGAGTTTTCCCTGATGTCAATCTTCTAGAGATGTTGGATGCCCAAGCTGAGCTCAGTGAAGGACAAATCTCCAGATCACTTAATGATGTTATCCATTTTCCTACCGATCGATCATTCTTTATTTGGGATCGTAGGATACCGTCTCCAGCTCCGTTCTCAGGGGGGGGGAGAGAGAGACTTTTGGCTTCATGCAAGGAAAACAGCAGAAGTGTCCAACTCTTGACAACTCTGGGGACCAGGTCTCTCCACCTCTTCCAATCTTCCACTGCTTCTTTGTGTTGTTCTGTGCTCTGGCTGAGGTCTGGCTTTGATGATATCCAGCCATTGTCCTTTGATATCACTTAATACCTGACTTCAAAATGGAGGCAGGAAACCTTCCCAAATTTTTCCCCAATCCGCTAAGTCTATATTATGTCCAATATATTTTGCCCATGTTATCATGCAACCTTTTACTACCTCCTCTTCCAAAGCAAATTTTAATAGATAATTATACATCCTTGTTATAAATTTATCCTCGGGGCCTACGAGAATTTTATCTAATGGTTGTAGCTCAGTATGAATTCCAGATTCTTCTGTATCTTTTTTGTATCTGGTTTGCAGCTGGAGATATGGCCACCAGTCTATGATTATACCTTTGCTCTTTTAATTCCTGGCTTGTTTTTAATTTTCCCTGATTATTTAATATTTCTTCGTGTCTGATCACACTTGCCTCCTAAGGACATACCTCTGTGTAGTTTCCTTGACAGCAATATGAAAAACACCAACAAAATAAACCCTGCAAACACAAACCATCTTCCCAAACCCACGGTTGAAAGCCAGTCCTGAAAGCAGTGATAGGGAGCTGAGAAGCCTCCATTGAGATGTTTGGGTTGTCAGGAAGGTCCTGTTTAAGTCACACCTTCATTACTAGCTGTCGGGGTTATTAATGGCCAGCTTCAAGGCTACAGCCCAGTGATTTCATTTGAGTGAAGTCCAGAAAGAGACAGATGGACCTATTTTGCTCTTCTCTGCCATCTGAGGCCTCAGATTAGAGAGATGTGAGCCAGGGACCCAGAAGCTATTAAATATTTGAAGCTTTTGTGCTATTCCTAGAATGCATCTCCTGTGTCTATGGGCTTTGTTTTAGGGTGGGACTGCAGTTCAGTTTTGCAATGGGGTAAAGGATCTCCTGCTAAGATGCTCAAAATGACTAATGGCCAAATCGCTGGACTGATTTTGCAAACAGTTTTTGCTTTCCTTGGGAGCTTAAGATACGGATATCGTGAAATCATTGATGGGAATGACTTCGGGGCTGATGGGTTGAACCATCCTTTCTCTCTCTCTTTTTTCTTTTTCTTTAAACAAAATATTAAATGGGCACACAAAACATCTTGGAATGGAATGAGCTATTTTGACTTATCGCCCCCAACACCAGGAGAAAATCATGCCAGTATTATTAGCATTTTTGCTATTTACGTTTAGCAAAATAATCCTAAGGATTGGGCAGAGGCCCAGGGTTATCTCCTCGTGCCCTGAACTTAAAAAGAGGAGAGAAAAGGTTATGCTTTTAATTCCTTAGACTTTTTCTTATTCCAAGGTCCTTTTTTTTGTTGTTGTTTCTCTTCTTTCTGATGTGTTTACAGTGCTTCTGGTTTAAAAAGCTTTTAAAGCTTGCCAGGCCTTGAGCGAATATTATAAAAGTGACACAATACCAGAGACTTTATAAGGTTACGTGGGCATTTCAAAAGCGGATGAAAAAAAAAAATCCATCAAAAGCAATCGTTCTTGGAGACAAATAATGTGTCAGTTGGGATATAAAAAAATATGCTGGGTTCATCACTACAGAAATGAGAAGAAATATTCACTCTCTCCAGAGAAGAGGCTGGCCTTTGAGAGATTCGATACATGGGCTGGGTCTGCACAAATAATGGGACTTGCTGACTTTTGGCTTATTCTCAGGTACAAACACAGAAAATTGATTCACTTAGGGATCTGTGTTTCTGCTATTGGCTTCCTGGGTCTGTCACATAAAATTTACTAGCAAGCAAACTCACAAAATTAATTCACAACGTAGCATGTATTTTACCACCAAAAAAGGCAGGTCTTATTTTTGGGGGGGATGACTAGCATGCGTCAACCCAGCCTCCTTTTCTCTGTCGGAGGCCTTCAGAAACTTCTTCTGTGGCTGGCAAGGCTTTCCTGATGGCCTCTGCAGCCAAGAACAGAGCTCTGGATCGATCCGGAGCTTTGTGATCCACTCCAAAGGCCTTCAGGAAAGTCTTGCCAGCCATGCCGGCTGCAGAAGAAATGGGCCAGCCGGGCAGGTGTCAGGGTGTGCGAGGCCTAGCTACAACTGTCCGAAGGTAAGTAGTAGGGCAGCTCCACTACCACCTCATCCCCACCCTGGCTTAATTTTTACCTGTACACCCTGGAGTGGGCGGGAACTTAATTAGGGGTAGGCTTTATATTGGGAACACATGTACAAATCAAGCTAGGACTTAATTTAAGGGTAGGTTGTATTTTCAGAGAAACGGTAGGATTGCACTGTCTAATGGACTTTTCTCCATCAAGCAACCTCATGCACTGAACTGCACTTGCACTTGCACTGAACCGTACTGAACTTTACTGCACTGCACGGGCACTGGCACCAGCACTGGCACTGGCCTGCAGTGAACTGCACTGCACCGCACTGCACTGGCACTGAAACTGGCACTGAAACTGGCACTGGTACTAAATCGCACTACACTGCACCGTATTGCGCTGTGTTGCACAGCACTGGCAATGGCACTGGCACTGGCAATAAACCATAGCGCGCCACACTGCACTGAACCACACTGCACTGAACTGCACTGGCACTGGCACTGGCACTGGCACCGGCATGAACCGCACTGCGCCACACCGAATCACACTGTGCCGGATTGCACTGGCACTGGCACTGGCACTGAACCACAGCGCACCGCACTGCGCCGCGCTGAACCACACTGCGCCAAACTGCACTGGCACTGAAACTGGCACTGGCACTGGACCGCACTGAATCACACTGCACCAAACCGCACTGGCACTGGCACTGGCACTGGCACTGGCACTGCATTGCACTGCCTTGACCTGCACTGCACTCGTACTGTACCGAACCGCGCTGAACTAAACTGCACTGGCATTACACTGCACTGCACTGCACCAGCACTGGAGCCGGTGTTGCATTTCCACTGCGCTGCATGCACTGGTACTGCACCGCACCGCACCGCACTGGCACTGGCACTGGCACTGGCACTGGCTTTGGTAATGAATTGCGCCGCGCTGCACCACACTGCACCATGCTGCGCTGAACTGCACTGGCACTGGTACTGGCAGCGACATTAGCACTGAAACTGGAACTGGCATTAGCACTGGCACTGGCACTGGCACTGGCCTGCAGTGAACTGCACTGCACCGCACTGCACTGGCACTGAAACTGGCACTGGTACTAAATCGCACTACACTGCACCGTATTGCGCTGTGTTGCACAGCACTGGCAATGGCACTGGCACTGGCAAATAAACCATAGTGTGCCACACTGCACTGAACCACACTGCACTGAACTGCACTGGCACTGGCACTGGCACTGGCACCGGCATGAACCGCACTGCACCACACCGAATCACACTGTGCCGGATTGCACTGGCACTGGCACTGGCACTGAACCACAGCGCACCGCACTGCGTCGCACTGAACCACACTGCGCCAAACCGCAGTGGCACTGAAACTGGCACTGGCACTGAACCGCACCGAATCACACTGCACCGAACTGCACTGGCACTGGTACTAGCACCGGCACTGGCACTGCATTGCACTGCCTTGACCTGCACTGCACTTGCACTGTGCTGAACTGCGCTGAACTAGACTGCACTGGCACTGCACTGCGCTGCGCTGCACCAGCACTGGAGCCGGTGTTGCATTTCCACTGCGCTGGACGCACTGGTACTGCACTGCGCCACACTGCACAGGCACTGGCACCGGCACTGGCTTTGTTAATGGATTGTGCCGCGCTGCACCACACTGCGCCACACTGCGCTGAACTGCACTGGCACTGCTACTGGCAGCGACATTGGCACTGGAACTGGAACTAGCATTAGCACTGGCATTAGCGCTGGCACTGGCACTGGCACTGGCACCGGCACTTGCACTGAACTGAACTGTACTGAACAGTACTTAATTGAACTGCACTGAAGTGTGACTGGCAGTGGCAGTGGCACTGGCACTGCACCGCACTGACCTGCACTGAAATTCACTGCACTGAACTACACCGCACTGATCTGCACTGAACAGCACCGCACTGAACTACAATGGACTGCACTGCACTGCCACTGCCACTGAAGCTGGCACTAGCGCCGGCACTTACGTTGGCAGTGTGCTGCATTTTTCTGCATGCCACTGCACTTGCACTGGCACTTGCTCTTGTGCTGCTCCGCGCTACACCACACTGGCACTGGCACTGGCACTGGCACTGGCACTGGCACTGGCACTGGCACTTGCGTTGAACTGAACTGTACTGATCAATACTGAACTGAACTACACCGAACTGGAACTGGCAGTGGCACTTGCACTGGCACTGCACCGCACTATACTGACGCTTGCTGAGCTGCACTGCATTCACTGCACAACACTGCACTGTACTGTGCTTCACTTGCACTGGCACTGGCACTGGCACTGGCATTGGCACTGGCATTGGCACTTGTGCTGTGTTGGCACTGGGCTGGCACTGTGCTGGCACTGTGCTGTCTGGCACTGCGCTGCATTGCTCTGGAACCCGAACTGGAACTGGAACTGGAACTGAACTGGAACCGGAACTGACACTGGATCTGGCACTGGCACTGGCACTGGCACTGAACTGTACAGCACTGCACTGAACCACACTGCTCCGAACTGCACTGGCACTGGCACTGGCACTAGTGCTAGCACTGGCAGTGGAGCTGCGTCACACTGTGCTGTGCTGCACTGAACCACACTGCGCCAAACTACACAGCGCTGCACTGAACCACTCTGCTCTGAACTGCACTGGCACTGGCACTGGCACTGGCACTGGCACTGGCACTGGCACTGGCACTGGCACTGGCACTGGCACTTGCACTTGCACTGGCACTGCGCTGTACTGACCTGCGCTGAGCTGCACCGCACTGAACAGCACTGCACCGCACTGAACAGCACTGCACCGCACTGAACAACACTGCACCGCGCTGCGCACAGATTTCATGCCTAAGGCAGGACTAGAACTCACCATCTCCTGGTGATTGGCCCAAAGTCACCCCATTGACTTTCTAGTCCTAAGACAGGACTAAAACTCCCAGTTTCCTGGTTTCAATCCTGTTGCCTTTGCCATTAGTCTAAATTCACTCTCTGAGTAAACACAGTCTTACACAAGTCGTCATAGATTCTTTTTTGAACATTTCTCTGGGTTCAAATCAGAGGGATGGAGGCTTTTCGTGAACATATAAATTACCCAGATCTGATCATTATCCAGCTTTGAAGGAAACCTTAATGCCCGATTTATTTGTTCAATTTCCATAAAATGTAGTTCAGCCGTAATTGCCTCGGATGTGAGTATTTTGGTTGGAATTTTAATGTTGGCGATCAATGGGCTGTGATCACGTTTGATTATAATGTGCTTTAATTGCCTGCACCTGATTGCTGAGGGCTACTTTGAGGGAAGGGGTGAGTGGCTTGAAAGTTGGCTGGAAACATACCTATGTTTTTTTTTTAAATCAATGCATTAATATTTATGCAGCAAAAAAGGATAATTAAAACGAGTTGGTTTTCAGCACCATGGAGAGTACCTTTGAGGTAACTCACTCCAAGGCTGGATTTGACCACAGCTGGGTTAACCCAAATGTTTAAGCAGCTGGCTTTGTAGTCATGCTTTTTTGGAGTAAGACACAACACATAAGCCAGCATACTTTAATGGTTATGGCACCAGGCTAGAGGGCAGGAGATGGAGAGTTCTAGTCTCAGTTTAAGCACAAAAGGAGACTGAGAGACTCTGAGCCAATCACCAGGAGATGGGGAGTTCTAGTCTCACTTTAGGCATGAAAACCAGCAAACTGGGGGATTCTGGGAATTGAAGTCCAACCATCTTAAAGTTACCCAGGTTGGGAAACCCTGACCTTATGGATAACATTCTCCCCTTGACCAACACCACAAAGACAGAGGCATTGTTGTCCGACAGAAGCTTACAAAATATCTGAAACATGAAGAGGGCCTACTCTTCAGGCCAAGCATCCAAGCATTCTATTCATCTGCAGCCACATTCTTATTCCTTATCTCTTGCTCTTCAGAAGGAGAGTAATACCATTTACCAAGACTCTCTACAAAAGGTTGGCAAAAGGGGCATCCACCTTGGTTTTTGACAGACAGCATTTTGCATTTCCACCAGCTCATATTGGCCACCACAAGCTGTCAAACATGGTCAAGGTTTTGCTGTATCTTTCTGTTCATCAAGCCAACTTTGGCTTTGAATCTGATGCCAGGGCAGCTGGGTGGTTGCCAAAAATGAGAAATCTGGATATAAAAATGGCACAAACCTTAGAGGCATTTGGAGAGGGGAAAAGAAGACCTTCCCATTCTGGAATTTCACCCTCTCTCTGCCTCCTTATTTTTAAGGGCCCTTTTCTTTGAAAATCCCCCGTCTCCGCTGTTTTAATGCAGCGGGGAACCAAAATAAGGGTGGGGGGAGGCAGGATGTGCTGTAAACCTACAGAAGAGAGAAAGAGAGGCAGAGAGATTCCTAATAGGATCTGATGTTAGACTGCCTTCTTATCTCCCAGCAAACAGCTGCTTCCTTGGAGCTATTGGTGGACGCTTATCTCTTTGCCACACATATCAATTCATTTTGCTCATTTTTCTGCTGCATGATGGAATATTAATTTTCTGCTGTTGTTCTTCTATTCACCCTTTGTTGACTTTCTTCTCCCACTTCCTTTCCGACAAGACTGGAATCAATTGTGGAAGGTGTGGAGGGACTCAAACCACCAAGGCAGATAAATCTTGGGAATCATAGAATCATAGGATAACAGAATTGGAGGTCTTCTAGTCCAACCCCCTGCTCAAGCAGGAGACCCTAGACCATTTCCGACAAATGGTTGTCCAATCTCTTCTTAAAACTTCCAGTGTTGGAACATTCACAACTTCTGGATGCAAGACGTTCCACAGATTAATTGTTCTCACTGTCAAGGGGATAGGTAGGTAGGTAGGTAGGAAGACTATCATGCCCCTGGTGGAGACTGACTCTGAGGGAGAGGAGGAACAGCTGACAGGAAGTGGAAGTGTGGCTCCGGAGGGTGTGGAGGAGGTTGGGGAAGGACAGAGGCCGGCTGAGCAGTCAGAGGAGGACCCAGGCCCATCCCCTCTCCATCCTAGGGCATGCAGGGAGGAGAGGATAAGGGAGAGATGCAGTCTACTTGGGAGGAGAGGGCCTTGAATCTCTTCCTGGACAGAAACACTAACAGTTCAGTTAATTCCACTTTATTATAAGGCTACATTAACAGAATCTTTATATTAACAGAACAGTAGACTCAAGTATTTATTTTAAATTCTGTTATAGACATATCCCAATAAAAGAGGAACACAGACAAATCACAAGCAATAAATCTTACTTTAAGATCAGAGGTTTATTTCATGAGCAATTTGGAACATGAAAAGCCATCATAACATTACTTATATCAATAACCCATTGCAATGAGGTCCACTGACATAGCTGAGTCCAGCAAGGAGTAGCTATGGCCAATGGCCCTGAGCTCATCCCAAGACATTCTTTTTATACTTTTCTGTAAAATCCCATTTCACAGCAACAGCACAGCAGGATTACAAATAGTTCTGGTACATTTTGAAATCATCTTATCTAAAAATTTGGTTCATGTCTCTTTATTCTGACGTTTGCAAGGGCCTTGTTGAATCTGATAGATCAATAGCCTATATTTTTCTTCCCACAATTCCTTTCCAACCTCTTTTGATCATGCTGTTGAAATTAGATGGTCAATCGTCAGCATGAAGTGTAAGAGGTAACAGATAACAGATAATCAGAGTTGGAAGGGACCTTGTAGGTCATCTAGTCCAACCCCCTGTTCAAGTAGGAGACCCTACAACATTTCTGACAAATGGCAGTCCAATCTCTTCTTGAAGGTCTCAAGGGATGGCGCTCCCACAACGTCCGAGGGCAACTTCTTTCCATCGGTTAATTGTTCTCCCTTTCAGAAAATTTCTCCTTATTTCCAGGTTGAATCTCTCCTTGTTCAGTTTCCATCCATTATTCCTTATCTGGCCTTCAGATGCTTTAGAAAATAGCTTGACCCCTTCCTCCTCTCTGTGGCAGCCCCTCAAATATTGGAAGACTGCTCTCCTGTCTCCCCTGGTCCTTCTCTTCACTAGACTAGCCAGGCCCAGTTCCTGCAACCGCTCATCGTATGTTTTAGCCCCCTCATCCTCCTGGTTGCTCTTCTCTGCACTTTTTCTAGAGTCTCAACATCTTTTTTATAATGTGGTGACCAAAACTGGATGCAGTACTCTAGGGGTGGCCTTACTAAGGCTTTATAGAGTGGTATGAGTACCTCCCTTGATCTTGATTGTGATATTTCTAAGGACATTCTTTAAGGAAACACGAAGCAAAATGGATGCGTTTAATTCCACTTAACGTAATTAGCATGAATTAATTAATAATTGGTTTTAGTTTCAGGCAGCCTTGTGGATGAAAGCACCAGGCTCATGATGCAGACTGGGAGCAGATTAGTCATTTTTACTGTTGAGAAACGGAGGGCAGGAATGGCTGACATTAATTCTACCAGCAATGTTTTAAATGTTATATATCCCCCAGGACGTTTCTCCACGGTGTCTCATCTGTCAGATTGTTGCAGGCACTAAGAGCTTCAGTGTTTCTTTTTGCACCTATAAAAAGTTTCAACCCCTGAGCACCAGAAGATTCATCCATCATGCCAAAGTGGCCTACGGCAGAACCATCTGGTGAATTTTACCCTGTGATCGAGTTTTTAATGAGCCGGGTGGCATCTTGAGCCCAATAAAACTGCTTGAGACTCAGAATGGAATGGAATAGAGAATAGAATAGAATAGAAAATAGAAGAACAGAACAGAAAGCTGGAAGGGACTTGGAGGTCTTCTATTTCAAACCCTTGCTTAGGCAGGAAATCCTATACCATTTCAGACGAATGGTTATCTAATCTCTGCTTTAAAACTTCCTGTGTTGGTTGCATTTGGTGGCACAGTGGTCAGAATGCGGTACTGCAGGCTACTTTTGCTGACTGTCGGCTGCCTGCAATTGGGCAGATCGAATCCCATCAGGCTCAAGGTTGACTTATCCTTTCACCCTTCTGAGGTGGGTAGGTAAAACAAGAACCCAGATTGTTGGGGGCAAGAGGCTGACTCTGTAAACCGCTTAGAGAGGGCTGTAAAAACCCTGTGAAGCAGTATGTAAGTCTAAGTGCTATTGAGACTGCAGGCTAACTCTGTCCACTGACAGCAGTTCGATTCTCACCAGGCTCAAGGTTGACTCAGCCTTCCATCCTTCCGAGGTGGGTAAAATGAGGACCCAAAATTGTTGAGGGCAAGAGGCTGACTCTGTAAACCGCTTAGAGAGGATTGCAAAGCACTATGAAGCGATATATAAGTCTAAGTGCTATTGCTGTTTACAACTTCTGGAGGCAAGTTATTCCACTAATTAATTGTTCTACCTAAAGCTAAAAAGAGACCTTCCCTAGTTTCTCCAGTGTAAAGGGGGAGGGGGAGAATTATATTTTCTGTTTCACAAGATTCTGTCGACGTGGCTTTACAATAAAGTAGAATTAGTTCATCTGGCTGTGATTCCCATCTGGTTTATTCTGCAGACTTGACAGAACTGCAATGGTGCAAACCTATAACGGAGCGTCTTTAATGTGCTGCACCAAGCCAACCATTGCAAAACATGATTTATGACTCAAGGTTGAGGAGTAGAGAGGCAGGCCTTGAAGAAGGCGTGCAATCGAGATTATTTAAACACCAGTGTAGACTTGGAAAGGAAGAGTGAGGAGGAACAGCCCCGATTGCAGTAGGGCAGGCCAGTTGGGGAATCGGCAACCCTCAAGCATAAATGTTTAAAACTTTAGGAAAATCTCCAGAAATGTCTAGACCAGCAACAAGGTGGCACAGCAAAGGAGTAGATTGATTGCTTATTGTACCCTATGACTATCATGAAGTGTTGTACCTGATGATTCTTCAATCTTGACAATCTTCAATCAAAAGATTCTTCAATCTTTTCTTTTATGGACACCGAGAGCATTTGCACCAAGATAAATTCCTTGTGTGTCCAATCACACCTGGCCAATAAAGAATTCTATTCTATTCTATTCTATTCTATTCCATTCCATTCCATTCTTATTGTACCCTATGACTATCATTAAGTGTTGTACCTGATGATTCTTGACTCTTGATGAATGTATCTTTTCTTTTATGTGCACTGAGAGCATTTGCACCAAGATAAATTCCTTGTGTGTCCAATCACACTTGGCCAATAAAGAATTCTATTCTATTCTATTCTATTCTATTCTATTCTATTCTATTCTATTCCATTCCATTCTATTCTCTATCCCGTCCCATCCCATCCCATCCCATTCTATTTAAATTCTATTCCTATATCCTTCTATTCTATTCTATTGTACCCTGTGATTATCATTAAGTGTTGTACCTGATGATTCTTGACTCTTGATGAATGTTTCTTTTCTTTTTATGCACACTGAGAGCATTTGCACCAAGACAAATTGTTTGTGTATCCAATCACACTTGGCCAATAAAATAATTCTATTCTATTCTATTCTATTCTATTCTATTCCATTCCATTCCATTCTTATTGTACCCTATGACTATCATTAAGTGTTGTACCTGATGATTCTTGACTCTTGATGAATGTATCTTTTCTTTTATGTGCACTGAGAGCATTTGCACCAAGATAAATTCCTTGTGTGTCCAATCACACTTGGCCAATAAAGAATTCTATTCTATTCTATTCTATTCTATTCTATTCCATTCCATTCTATTCTCTATCCCGTCCCATCCCATCCCATCCCATTCTATTTAAATTCTATTCCTATATCCTTCTATTCTATTCTATTGTACCCTGTGGTTATCATTAAATGTTGTACCTGATGATTCTTGACTCTTGATGAATGTTTCTTTTCTTTTTATGCACACTGAGAGCATTTGCACCAAGACAAATTGCTTGTGTATCCAATCACACTTGGCCAATAAAATAATTCTATTCTATTCTATTCTATTCTATTCTATTATTTTCATTCATTCATTCATTCATTCATTATTTGATGGAATTTGTCAAACAAAAATCGAGAATCTCAAAAAAGAACTCAAAAAACGGGAGACAGCCAGGCAGCCAAAGCCATGCAAAAAATAAAAAATAAATCAAAAAATAAGAATCCCACCGTAACTTCATCTATTCCTCATGCCCTTTTCTGGTTTTTAATTAGAATTAAAATTGCAGAATTGAATATTCCTGCAACCTTCCACTTTTTTTTCATTTTTTTCTTTTCTTCCTTTTTATTTTTATTTTTTTCAATTCAGCCTCTTTGGAATTCTCCTCGCCCTCCTCTGATTGGCTGACGGCCAGTCAGGGAAGCCCCGCCCGCCTCGGGGCGCGGCAGAGAAAACCCCGCCCCTTCTTTTTTTTTTTACCGCTCCCTCCCTCCCTCCCCTTTGAGACGCCCCGCCCCGCAGAGGCCGCCTGCCTGTTCTTGCCTGGCTCGGCCCTTTTTCCCCGCCCTCCCGCGTGCGTGCGTGCGTGCGTGGCGTGGCGTTGGCGGGTCGGCCGCTTGTCCCTCGCGTGCCGCCGTAGCCCGGCTCGTCCCCTTTTTGTCCTCCGCGCGCCGAAGGGTGACCGCCGGGGGTGGGGGCCGCGCGTGGCGAGCGAGCAGCCTCAGTTCGCGCGCTTAAAACGCCGCCCGCCTGGCCTCGTCGGTCTCCTTCGCCTCCCGTTCCCTCCGCCTGTTATTTTTTCGTTCCTTCTTCCTTCTCCTTCTTCCATTCTCCTCAGCCATGCTGGCCGCCGCCCGGCTCCTCCGCAGCTGCGCCGCTGCTCCCGCCCTGCGCGGCCTGGCCCTGAGGACGCCCGCTGCGGCAGGTGAGCCCCCCCTCCCCCCCCCCTCAGAGCCCCCTGACAGGGAGGGGGGGAAAAGGCCCCCCCTCTCCTCCACAAGGGGGAGGTGGACTACAACTCCCATCCTCCCCTGCGACCCCTAGTCATCCTCCCCTTTCCCTCCCCCCCCCCCCTCACACGTCCCCTGTCAGATTTGACGGGTCGGTGCGGTGGGGGGAGGGGGGGGGAAAGGAGATCATCCTGCAAGGCGGCCCCTCATTTCTCCACACAGACACACACGGGTGTTCGTGTGTGTGTGTGTGCGTGTGTTTTCTTCCCCGCTTCCGTCCTCGGAACCCCGGGCGGGAAGGTGACATTGAACCGGCGGCCTGGCTGAGAGAGGAAGAAGGCGGGGAGGCCTGAGGGCGGAAGGAGGAAACCGGGCTTAAAAAAGACGAAAGGGTTGAGGAGGGGGGGGGGGGGGGTTATTGTTTTTTGTGTGGTGGGGGGGGGGGGGCGGGAGAGAGGACTGTCCCCACTGACCCTTTATGCCCCTCAAAGGTGGATTTTCTCCCCTTCTCTACGCACAGATAACACCGTCCACTTCTCTTTCCCCTCCCCCAGGAGGAAATCGGGCCCGCTCTGGGGTTAAAAGGGTGATGGGTGATGGCAGAAGAGAAGGGGGGGAGAAAGGGTGATGGGGTTATTTGGGGAGGGAGGAAAGGACTGCCCCTGTTGATCCTTTATGCCCCTCAAAGGTGCATTTTCTCCCCTTCTCTATGCACAGATAACACCTCCCTTTCTCTCCCCCCACCCCCCAAGGAGGAAATCGAGCTCACTCTGGGGTTAAAAGGCAAAAGGGTGATGGGGTTATTTGGGGGGGGGGGGGGGCAGGAGGGAAAAGGATTGCCCCAGTTGATCTTTATCTACTCTAAGGTGGAATTCTCCCCCCCCCCCCATACGCACACACATTTCCCCTTCCGTCCAGGAGGAAATCAGGATCGCTCTGAGCCAAGGGTTAAAAGGATTGGATTTTTTGTGTGGGGGTGGTGGAGAGAGGACTGCCCCAGTTGACCCTTTATCCACTCAGGGGTGTATTTCCACCCCCATACACATGCATGCACACACAAACACACAAACTTCCCCTTCCCACACCCCCCAGGAGGAAAACTGGCTTGCTCTGGGATTAAAAGGCAAAAGGGTAGTAGGGTTATATGTTGTGGGGGGGGGGGGAGAAAGAGGTGAAAGGACTGCCCCAGTGACCTTTTATTCACTCAAAGGTGGATTTTCTCCCTTCTCTACACACAGATACACTTCCCCTTCTCTTCCCTCCCCCCCCCCCCCCCCCAGGAAATCTGGCTCGCTCTGGGGTTAAAAGGCAAGAGTGATGGAGTTATTTTTTGGGTGGGGTAAGGACTGTTCCAGTTGACCCTTTATCTACTCTAAGGTGGAATTTCCCCCCCCCCACACACACACACTTCGCCTTTCCCCCAGGAGGAAACCAAGCTTGCTCTGAGTGGCCCGCCAAGGGTTAAAAGACAAAAGGATTTTTGTGTGGTTTGGGGGGCGGGGAGGACTGCTCCAGTTGACCCTTTATCCACTGGGGTGATTGTCCTCACACACACACTTCCCCTTCCCACACACCCCAGGAGGAAAACAGGTTCACTCTGGGTTAAAAGGCAAAAAAGTAGTGGGGTTATTTTGGGAGGGGGGAAAGGACTGACCCAGTGACCCTTTATCTATTCAAAGGTGGGATAGCAAAGGGCCTTTGATCACAGGGCTGCCCAGAAGGGGACCTGTGTTGAGTGACGCCCAAGGGGGACTATTATGGACAATTAGTTCAAGGAATCTTGATTAGATTGTTTTGATAGAATAAATGTTTTTGGGGGCAGGTGAGGAGCAGTCTGAAATTTTATGAAGGGGTCAACGACCTGAAGGGTGTCTGCTTTAGGACTTCTTTAAAGGACAGCAGGGTTGGGGCTGTACGAGCTTGGGAATCCCTTCCTTCCTTCCTTCCTATTTTCCTTCTGTCCTCTTCCTTTCTCTTCCTTTGTTCCTCTTTCTCTTCCCTTTCCTTCTTTATCCTTCCTTCCTCATCCTCCTTTCTTCCTCTTTTCCTTCCTTGTTTCCTTCCTTCCTCTTTCTCATCTTCCTCCCTCCCAGCTGTGACTTGGGCTCCTCTACCTCTCTGTATACTGTATAATGAGATACTATATGAATAAATAGTACAGTAAATAATGACATGGATGAGATTATTTATCTGAAGTCCATCTATTTTTAACTGTCTGTGAGCATATCTGGATTTTGGGTTTTTTTGTTTTGAAGGCAATGTATTGCCTCGCCATGAAAATGTATATTGTGCTCTTGTTCTGCTCTGCTTGGGTGGATTAAAGCATAATCTCCCATTTTTTTGGTATCATGTTTGAAGAAAACCATATGTGGTGCCTTTGACTTTCCCTAAATGAGATTCAAACATCTGTCAGTGACATATCTTCTGATTTATATCTACGGTATTAATGACATTATTTAAAATTCAAGGTATAGCTTCTATTCTTAATAGGCCACACCCAGAAGTTATGTACAGTGCAACAAAAGCTTAATAACTTTAAGGAAGTTGAAAAGACATTCTTTTGTGTTTTACTCTCCCTTTGATTAACAACAAGCTTTAGTTGAAGAGCCTGTTGGTTATAGCCTCCCTGCCTTCCTTTCACCTCATGGACTTTGAACCTTTAGGTCCACAGCCTTGTGTTACTTTAGATTTTACAGTGGTATTCCTTTTCAGCTTTTTCCTATTTCAGAGTAGGAATAGGTGTTGGAGGCTGCCTCAAGAATATGTTTCTCCTATTTGCTGCATGCAAGATTTTATTTCACGCAGCTGTGCCTTAAAGTTCTTTACCTCCCCAGCATCAAGGCACATTGGCATATGCTAAATAATCAGGACCCATAAGAGTATTTTCAGAGTTGCTATATTACATTGATGATGTTTTAATATCTCCAAAGGCCCATTTACTTAACAGATGTTGAAAGTTTAATTACTCAGTGTTGGTAGAATTGGGCAGATGAGAGAAATGAAACTGCACACTAAATATATAAGGTTTTACATTCATTTAGCCCAGTTTATATATGCTGATGAAGGCATGCATCTTTTAATAAGAATTGGTTACCAGACACTTTTATATCTGTCAAAATAAGGATTAGGTTAGGTTAGTTTATTTTATTGTCATTGCACCTCGTACAATGAAATTAAATACCATCTTCAGTGTATTAGCATTAGTCAATCAATATTACATTACAAGGTTTCCTCGTTTATTTCTTAAAAGATTGCAACACTAAGATTAGTGAAGTGAAATTCCAAAAACATCAAATAATTTCCCAGCTTCCTTATTATTTATCAAATTTATATGCACCCATCTCCCCGATAAGGCTACTCTGGGTAGCTTACAGACCATAAAAAGATAAATAAATAAAAGCAGTTAAAAAATTAAAACTATGCAGAAGTCAAGAACCAAGAGATGGATAGTCTTCTTAACCCATCAGCCACCCCCAGCAGTGAGCATCCCCCTTGAGCCCCCAAGCCAGAGGGCAAAACCAAGTTTTACTACCCTTCCAGAAGCCAAAAGGGTGAAAGAAGGTCTCGCCTCCAGTGGTACAGTATTCCCCAGAATCAAGACCACAGACTTGAACATAATTTTCTCCTATATTATTAATACAATATAGAATCTGAGACTCTTCTTGTGTTAGTATTTTCTCCCTATGCCTTGAATGATCAAGCTTCTGGAGTAATTCAGTGTTAAATGTCCCCAGTATCTTTTATGCCTATACGGTATTTAATTGTTTTCAGAGTTGAATAACTTAAGAACAATGAAATAAATATTCTCTCTGTGGAAAAATTCCAAAGTCTGCAATGTCTAGCGATGGACTCATTTTACATCCATTACGGTTACAATCGTGTTAACATGATGGGCAGATTCATTACGGTCATAACTCCAGGACTACCTTTCCTTTTAGTGTTATAGCTTCACCCTTGAAAGTTTCACACTTTGTCTTTTGCTCCTTCCCATTTTTGTTCCAAAAACCAGCACTACCTCTGCGTTGCTATGCTCACAAAGCAGAGATCACAGATGAAGAACTGGATGCTCGTTGGGTGACGTTCTTCAACAAACCTGATATTGATGACTGGGAACTCAGGAAAGGTAACATACACAGGAAGCATCAGTGAGTTGGGGTGGCATTAGAGAAATTGTATTGTCTAAAGATTTGATTGATTTGTGCAACCCAATAGGAATTATATAGGCCCCTTTCTTGGAGCAACTACAATGATCCCAGAGTAAAGATCAAAGATCTTGAGTCCCGTCCCCCCAACTTTGAACAGCTAGATTGGTCCAGCAAAACTAACTATAATATATTATGATTAACAGTGTTAGACTTTGAGATTGAAGTAAATGTTAGAGAATTAAGCTTTTAACCCTGAAATTTTGCCTTAGATTTTGTATCTGATATAAGCAGAATTACTACGCCTTATATGTTCTACAGCAAAATCTGAGATAATAGAGAGACAGAGGGAGAAAATAATTAAATTTTATGTTATGATTTTGTTAAATGCATCACAAGCATGAGAAGGGGAGGACCAGAATAAATGCAGCACTCTCCTTCAATGCTCGTTTCTTTTGACAGGCATTAACACCTTGGTTGATGCAGACATGGTTCCCGAACCAAAAATTATTGATGCGGCTTTGAGGGCATGCAGGCGGCTAAATGACTTTGCTACCACAATCCGCATCTTGGAAATGGTAAAGGTGAGTGAAGGCATCCTCCTGTTTGCAATATAAAGCATGGGGGTGAAATGTTCCCTTATACACCTCAGTGGCATTCACCAACACACCTCTGAGATTCTCGCCCCCTCCCACATGCACCCCCGATCCTTATATGGGAATGGCTTAAAGTGGCCCTTGTAATGAACCATTCACCACAGGCAGAATTGACCTAGAATGGGAGAGGCAGAAGAATCAGACAGGAAGCAGTGGCCTAATAGGCCAGATGGTTTATATCCACTGACTTTATCTCAGAGAGAGTCTAGGTAGGGGATAAAGTGTCTACTTCTACATGGGCAGACTGCTTCCTCCTAGTTCATTAACACTCATCCAGTGCCAAGAGAGCCAGTTTGGTCTAGTGGTTAAGACACCAGGCTAAAAACCAGGAGACGGTGGGTTCTAGTCTCACCTTAAGCATGAAAGCTAGCTAGGTGACCTTGGGCCAGGATTGTTCTGGGGAAGAGGAGAAAGGGGTATTATGCATGTTCACTGCCTTGAGTTATCTATAAAAATAATATCAATTTAAAAGGGAATTCAAGACACTGAATGTAACAAGCATATACTTCGCCTAAGTGTTACAGCTTCTCTGGACGTGAACATTTCAGAAATAAGGTCAGTGGTCAGAAATAATGAGTTCAGGGAAACTACGTATGAGTGACAATAATTGCAGCTTTCTAGCAATCCAAATGTTTGTTGTTTGTGAGTTATGCATATTTCTTGGATAAAATCGGGGCCGTGGAAAAGTTCAGCTTCCGGGCTTAAGTGTGCTTGTCTTGCCAAATCTACTTTTCAAGTTCTAAAGTCTTGTGTTCTCTTTGAATTAGTATAAATCAGGCAGATACAGGGATATATATCCATACGTTATCCAGGAACTTAGACCAACTTTGAATGAATTGGGCATTTCAACTCCAGAAGAACTTGAAATGGACAAAGTGTAAACTTAACAGTAAGAAAACATATCTTTAATTTTTGCCTTGTATGCATGTTTTTCAATATTCTGTTTGGTGTTTAAAATTAACAAAGGCTTCTAAAATGTAGAAAATACACTTGTCTACCATTTTGATAAGGTAGAGAAAAACATTGCTGTCTCTTTGCAGAAAATGTAGGCTATGTGATATGTTCTAAATAATTGGAATCCATTTTCTGTAGAATACTTGGGCTTTAACACCTGTGAGTTTTAAAGTATATTAAAAATGAAAAGATACCTCAGTCATCATGTACTTCACTTTACTTTTTGGGGGGCCCCCTAGTTTAAAATGCAGCAGACATCCCTCAAATACAAAAAAAAATTAAGCTCTGTATTTCTAAATAGCATTCAGATATAATCCTACTAACTTCTTAAGTCACTATTTGCTCATATTAACCATTTATTTTCCCTGATACACAGAGAGGGAAGTAGAGAGGGAGGGAGGGAGGAAGAGAGAGCACTAGTGAAAGTATTTTGCCTACAAGGCAAAGTTAGAGAACACAAGCAAATTTATGCTAAAATAAAACTATGGAAACTGCATGTGTAGTTGGAAGCACATGTAGTGGAAATGCAGGAAAAAGTCCCATGTTACAGGACAAGAGGAGACCAAGGGTCTCTTAACCTCTCATTGGGGCACATTTGGTGTTTTGAGAATACATTGCAGGCACTCCCACAGAATGGATTGGGGCTGTGATGTCAAGGTAATTACATATTTGCAAAGCCCCAGCCAATTTGAATGCTATGTCACCCTTTCTAGCTCTCTTCCTCCATTCTTCCCTCTCCTGCCTACTATCTGCTTGTCTTTTCTACATCAATTTCTCTCAGATTTATTTTTTTAAAATATAAAAAGATTCATGGAGCCCAATAGAAATTAGGTGCTTTTGTATACAAGTAGCAACTTGGGCGTTATACCAAGCATCGGAAGGGTAGACAAGTGGCAATTAAATGCTACAAGTAGTTCTTTAAATTGTTCTAGGCAACCACGTATTCATCTGCAGCTAGTGTTGAAGTTGGAACATCTTTTCTTAACCTTTCTATCCACTCCCTCCTCAAGAGGCTTGTGAAGAGATACAGAACTTAAAAAGAATACGTCCAAGCTAATTCCAACTATCTGTTCTTTTCCAGATGGACTTCCTATGAGTATACTGTTAAGGTTCTGTGACTGTACAACAATTACCTGGATATAGACATTATAATTACTTATTTGAAATCACTTCTTCCTTTTATTGAGTCCTGGATATGTATTGTAAAGTTGACCTAATAAAGAGGAAATGGTTTGAATTGACTTTAGTGTTTACAGCCTGTGATTATGGATTATTGAATTCCGTACATTTCTGCACAAAAAGTAGTTCTTCAGATTTCAAAAAATGAAAGAATCCAGCATTTTAACAGGCTAAAACATGCTAATTCATGTTAAAAACATCATATTGCTTTCATGGAATATAAATTGGACAAGAAGCTTGATTGACTTAAGCCACTTACACAAATCTTAGCATATACTATATAAAAAGAAAAATCTCAAATCTACACATTAGATCTGTTAATTTGCTGGCTGTAATTTCCTTTGATCCGATGACTTTTTCTTATATCACTGATTATATACCAAAATGGAGACTTATATAAAATAAGAGAATAGATATAACAAGCTTTAATAATTCATAGTGGTAAATAATGAACATATTTTGATAGGATAAACATACAGATGTATTACATCTTGATATGAACAATTGTATCCCAGGAAGGATGAGAAAGAAAGTTCAGGAAAAGCAGCTCATACGTTGTAAATTCAGTTTACATACCGGTACTCTTTGTATAATGGCTAAGAATTGCTCCATGCTGCTTTGTCCTTACACGCCTTCACAGCTTCCCTTCATAGAAATAGGTTAATCAAATCTCTTGCCTCAATATTTATTAAGTGTATGTATAAATTAAATTTATATCTCATCAAGCAATGTTATGTTATTTACAAGAAGGTATAAATTTATAATTTAGAACAAGGGGTTCCGCAGGGCTCGGTACTCTCGCCACTCCTGTTCAACATTTATATGAAGCCGCTGGGTGAGATGATCCGTCAACATCACCAATGTGCTGATGATATTCAGGTGTATGTCTCGGTCCGTGGTGAGTTAAGTGTTGCTGGGTCCTCCCTCTCACAGTGCCTGAAGGCTGTTAGGGGCTGGATGGGGAGCAACGGGTTGAAACGAAAGCCTTGCAAGACCGAGTGGCTCTGGGTTTGGGGTTCATTGGCTCAGGGAGAATTACCACCTTTGGTCTTGGATGGGGTGGCACTATCCCCAAGGAGAATGTTTGTGCGTAATCTAGGAGCTTTCCTAGACTCACGACTCCTCGAAGAGCAGGTGGTGGTCGTGGCCAGGAGGGCCTTTGCGCAACTGCGGGTTGTGCATTAGTTACGCCCTTTCCTGGACCAACAGTCCCTACTCACAGTCACTCATGTCTTAGTCACTTCCCATCTTGATTATTGCAACACACACTGCATGGGGCTGCCGTTGAAGAACATCTGGGGACTCCAGTTGGTGCAAAATGCAGCTGCCCGCATGGTTTTATGCAGACCCCGGTGTGCACATGTGTCACCTCTCCTGCGGGAGCTGCATCGGTTGCCGATTTGCTTCCGGATGCATTTCAAGGTGCTGGTTGTCACCTTTAGAGCCCTTCACGGCTTGGGACCAGGTGATCTGAGGGATGACTGTCTCTTACCGATCACCTCGACCCAGCAGAGCAGAGAGGCAGGGAATGCTGCGGGTCCTACCCCTGAGGGAGATACACCTGGTGGGACCCAGAAGAAGGGCCTCCTCCGTGGTGGCTCTCTCCCTCTGGAACAACATTCCTCCAGAGATTAGAATGGGTCCCTCTCTAGCACTCTTCCGGAAGGCACTGAAGACCTGGTTCTGCCAGCGGGCCTGGGGAACCCAGAGAGGGTTGGAGCCCATCCAGTGGCTCATGTGACCTGCTGTCCTCGGAGCAGGATGGGATGGGAGTTGGGGGGGGGGGAGATGATTTATTTATTTTTCCAGATTTTGTTTTATTGTACTTTATTAATTTGATTCTTTTTGTTAATTTTTATTGAGTTTTTTTTTTTTTTTTTAAATATGCTTTTACGTTCTGTAAGTCGCCATGGGTGAATAGGCGGCAATATAAATTCAATAAATAAAACCACCATATTATCAAAACATTGGCATTAAAATTAACAAAAATAGGTACGGGCGATGGCAGCATGATGGGAGTTGTAGTCCATCTGGAGCAGGCTGGAGAAAAACCCTTTGAGATAAAATTATATTTGGAGGGTTTTTTTTTCCCTGCTCGTCCGTTTAGCAACATTTTCAGCAATCGGAGGGCAATTGACAGGAACCACGGAGCGCAAGTCCGCCAGTGTCCTAGAGCGCCCCTTCCATTCCTCTGCTCTTCCCAAAAACAAACAAAAACAAGGGCTCGCCCCCCCATTGGTCACCTGTCTCTTTAATCCGCCCCATAGGCGTTGCCCGCCAGAAAGTGAGAGAAAGAGAGCGAAGGCGGGGCTTTAACGGAAGAACCGACCAATCCGGGAGAGCGTCGGATGCTAATTTTGAACAAGGGACCGGCCCCGTAGCGTTTCCTTATTGGCGGGTCGGCGCGATGACGAGGGGCGGGGGGGGGGGTGGGGGATAGGCGTGGCTTCGGGGTGGGAGCGGGGGCGGAACCCTCTCCCGCAGAAGCGGCGATGGCGGCGGGAGACGGAGGCGAGGAGGAGCCGCCGCGGGGGAAGGAAGCCGGGCCGCTCCTCGGGCCCAGCGGCGACCTGGTGAGGCTGGGAAAAAGAGCGGCGGCCTGGTGGATTCTGGCTGTGCCCGGAGAGCTCGGCTGGATCAGGCCTGGGGGTCGAGGTGGGGTAGGGTCTCTGAATTGGGCCCTTCATGCCTCTGAGAAGCCCCTCCCCCAAACCCTCCCCCAGCTGCTGCTGCTGCTGCTTCTAGCCTTCCTATTGGAGGAGACCGAGGAGTTGGGAGGGGGGGGTAGACTGCTCCTGGCTGGGGAGGCTCCATTCACAACGGGCCAAGGTAACAAAGCGAGGAGGGAGATCCAGGCTTTCCCAGCATGGCCCAGGAGGGGAGAGTAGACTCTATACCCGACCCTAAACCCTCTCCCCACCACCATCCCACCCCTCAAGACTGGCGTTTGGGTGGGGAAAGGCTTCCTAATCCTTTGGAAAGCGGGCAGGGTGGGGGTGGAGGGGCATGGGAGGGCCCTGGGAAGTGGGGGTGTGGGGGGGGTCGGGGTCTCTGAGTTCAGGCCTTCATGCCTCTGAGAAGACCCTCCCTCCACAAAAAAACCCACCCCAGCTTCTTCTTCTTCTGGTCTTCCTATTGGAGGAGATGGAGGAATGTGTGTGGGGGCGGGGGGGGGTGGGGTGGTAGACTGCTCCTGGCTGGGGAGGCTCCATTCACAACGAGGAGGGAGTAAACTGGCCCAGGAGGGGAGGATAAACTCTATACCCGACCCTAAATCCCCTCCCCACCTTCCCACCCCTCAAGACTGATGTTTAGAAAGGGGGCAGGGAGGTGGGGGTGGGGGCTCAGTGCTCTGCTTTTCAGCCTCCCCCCCCTCCCCAGGGCTGTCTTAAGGTATGAGCCCCACAAGCATTGTGGCCCCATATTAATCTATGTGTGTTAACCCTCCCATGCCTCTTGCATCGTATAAATACAGCAACACATGGCTGCACAGCATGTTTTTCAATGTTTCAACACCGGTTTTGTTGGAAGGGCCAATAAAATAAATATATGTTTAATTTTATGGACCATTTACATTTTTATGTCCAACGCAATGGCTCTTTCAACTTCTCATTCCCCCACTTTCCTTTTGCAGGGGCAATTGGACAAACGAAGGATGTGCCGAGAACCCCCGGTAGAGAAAAGAGGGCCCTACATTATGAACAAACCATCTTCTATTCAGGATAAGCTACGTAAGTAAAAGAACGCGCAGCTTTTCTCTGCCACCACCCAGAAATGTGCTGTTTTATACAAAGTTCTCAACTTACCGACTGTAATGGAGGCCACCCATTTAAGGTCATAAGTCATGGCGGTCATAACGTGGATCGCCCATGGTGACGGTTAAGTGAACCAATTGTTCACAATGGGCCTGTTGCACCCAGAACCAAAAGGCTGTTTTTTGGCAAAAATGTGAGATGCTGCTACAAACAGCCATAGTAAAAGTTGGGTTATTTACAGAAGCCCAAAGAGTAGAGACAGTTGCTGAATTTCTCTTCCTGTTTGGTTTTTTTGGTGTCACAGAAAAACATCGCGAGATGGCGAAGGCAATGCTGCGGAAGAAGGGGGTGCTTTCAGGAGCCATCCGGCAACAGCCCAAACCAGGAGGCTTGAGGTCAGCATTACATGTCCTTTTCTTGAATAGAATAGGATAGAATTCTTTCTTGGCCAAGTGTGATTGGACACATAAGGAACTTGTCTTGGTGCAAATGCTGTCAGTGTACGTAAAAGAAAAGATACATTTGTCAAGAATCAAGAATCATCAGGTGCAACACTTAATGATACTCATAGGGTACAATAAGAATAGAATAGAGTAGAACAGAATAGAATTCTTTTATTAGCCAAGTGTGATTGGACACACAAGGAACTTGTCTTGGTGCAAATGCTCTCAGTATACATAAAAGAAAAGATACATGTCAAGAGTCAAGAATCATCAGGTGCAACATTTAATGATAGTCACAGAGTACAATAAGAATAGAATAGAATAGAACAGAATTCTTTATTGGCCAAGCAAGATTGTGCACACAAGGAATTTGTCTTGGTGCAAATGCTCTCAGTGTACATAAAAGAAAATATATGTTTGTCAAGAGTTGAGAATCATAAGGTCCAACCCTTAATAATAGTCATAGAGTACAATAAGCAATCAAATCATACTAGGAAACAGTCTATATAAATCGTAAGGATACAAGCAACAAAGTTACAGTCATATAGTCACAAGTGGGAGAGGATGGGCAATAAGGAGTGATGAGAAGGTTAATAGTGATAGTAGTGCAGACTTTGTAAATAGTTGGACAGTGTTGAGGGAATTGTTTGTTTAGCAGAGTGATGGCTTTCGGGAAAAAATTGTCCTTGTGTCTAATTGTTCTGGTGTGCAGTGCTCTATAGCGTCGTTTTGAGGGAAGGAGTTGAAACAGTTTATATCCAGGATGTGAGGGGTCTGTAAATATTTTCACAGCCATTGTGTTGAATGGCAGTGATAATTCTGCATTTTCAGGATCAGCCAGGGATGCCTGGGGGATAATCGGCAACATGCAAAATGGAGCCTTTGAAATGAGAGCAGGGGGCGGCAGCCTTAGAGCCACAAACGGAAGCCTCCCCCGTTCAATTCTGGAGCCGACCAGACTCTATGGCAGTTCCCCCACCATAGAGTCTCCTCCTAGCACAGCGTCCTTTTCTCTCTACCTGTCCTAACTGAAAGCACTTCTGGAACCGATCTGAAGTCCGCTTCTCCCACCATAGAGTCTCCTAGCGCAGCGTCCTTTTTCCTCTGCTGACCAGAAATCTGGTTCCCCCACCATAGAGTCTCCTCCTAGCATGGTGTCCTTTTCCCTCTACCTGTCCTAACTGGAAGCCCTATCAAGTCTGGAACCGACCGGCAACAAGGAGCCACAGCAGAGCGAGGAAAGAGCCACATGCGGCTCCAGAGCCGTGGGTTACCAACCCCTGAACTAGAGAAATAAATTACTTCTTATGTTTTTAGTTTGCAGGGAATCCTACCTTTCCCTCCCAGAAATATAGGTAGTCTGTGACTTACGTCTACAATTGAGCCCCCAAATTTCTGTGGTTAAGTGAGACATTTGCCTGGTGTTTATCCCTGCTTATCTGGGTGTAAGCTGCTGGAGAGGATGTATTCTGGTCTTTCGTTTAGCTTTTTTTAGTGTCACTTTTGAATGGTCTGTATGTGTGGGTTATCCCTATGGATCTGTTGATGGCTCATTTCTGTCTCAGTGCCAAGTTTCCAGGAATTCCCTAGCGTTAGTAAATTTAGCTTGGTCTAGGTGGACATCTGCTTCGGCTTTCTGTTCAAGCCCTGCACTCTCCCCTTCCACCCCCACTGCTCATGGTAGCTTCATAGTAATTTCTTCTGCTTTTTAGCAGGACGGTGAAATTCAACAAGGGCTACACTGCGCTCAGCCAGACCTCAGACGAAACCCTGGTGGCCCTCGATTCCGACAGGTGAGAGGCATGTAAGCATTGCTTGACTTTCTGGGTGGGTCTGAAAAAACAAGGTTGAATCCTGCCCCTCAAATGAGTTGGCTCTACAGAGGTAGTCCTTGACTTAACGACCGGTTGCTTACGTCCAATCAGCAGCTATATGACAAAAGGAGGAAATAATTATCTGATTGTGGCTAGAGCAAAAAAAAATAAATGTTGGTTAACTCTCAGCTCCAAGAATAAATACTTTGCCTATGTAGGATGTCCCAAATTAGGGGAGTGGATGCTAAAAGACATGAAGAACAATTGCAGGAACTGGGTCTGTCTAGTTTAATGAAAAGAAGGATTAGGGGAGACAGGATAGCAGTATTCCAATATTTGAAGGGCTGCCACGGAGAGGAGGAAGGGGTCAAGCTATTCTCCAAAGCACCTGATAGCAAGCCAAGAAATAATGAATGGAAACTAATCAAGGAGAGTGACAATCTAGAATGAAGGAGAAATTCCCTGACAGTTAGAACAATTAACCAGTGGAACAATTTGCCTCCAGAAGTTGTCAATGCTCCCACACTGGAAGTTTTTAAAAAGATGTTGGATAACCATTTGTCTGAAGTTGGTGTAGGGTTTCCTGCCTAGGCAGGGTGTTGGACTACAAGACCTCCAAGGTCCCTCCCAACTATGTTATTCTATTCTAAATCTTTATTGAAAAACGCGGATCAATGGCAGGACAGCTTCCTACAATCTTTGGGGGAGGCCTGTTGATTTTTATGGGTGAGTTGGCGACCGAAAATGGGGCTTGCGGTATCCTTTCAACTTGTCCCTCATTTTCTTCTCCTAGCGATGACCTGGAATCAAGATGTTCTTCTGGTTACTCCTCGGCCGAGGCAAGTCTGGCATTTTATAATTGAATAATTGAATTCAAATAATTGAATAATTGAATTGAATTTAAATCAATCTATATAAAAGCGAAATACCCCTCATGCATCATCACAAAATCTCCAGAATCGTAAAAGCCTACGAACTTGAAATTTGGCACCTATGTTCCTCTTGGCTTCTAGGTACTCACTAAGAAAGGATTTTTCAAAATGACCATCAGAACATCAGTATTTCCTATATTATTATCATTATCACCATCATCATTATTATTAATATGCTCTGATTCTAAGGAGTTCTACTTCTCCTCCCCAGCTGGAAAGAAATCTGTTCCAAATGCAAAACACAAGCAGAGGAGCAGAGTTTCAGTTTCAGTTTCACAGCACCAAGCAGCTTTAGTACAGAACAGTTGAGCTAAGCCACGCCCAGGCTCCTTGCTGTCTCCTTGCTCACACAGCAAATACTGTTTCAGTTTCCAAACAGCCCTCAACTCTCTTCACACACTGACAGGACGCTACCAGATGAATACTGATGGATGCTGGTAGGCAGAGGCAGAATTTTTTTCCCCCTTATTTTCCTCCCCAAAAACAGCCCGATCACATAATTTCGTAGCGAAGCCCGGGTATCCAGCTAGTAATTTAATGGTTAGAAAGGCAAGGGTTTGCTTGATCTGCCTGCTCTTCCTTCTGTTTTTAATCACATATACACCCACATGTTTATTCTGCTGTTGCCTGTTCAGGCTCCCAACCTCAAGAGACTTTTGAGAAGGAAACGAGCTGCAGCAGGAAGGTGCACGATGCAAATGTTAATCCTCATTTGTGGAATTGGGGGGCTACATTTAACCTTGTGTGTGCAACTTTTTGTGTGTGAAGTGGATCGGCTAAAGTTCTCGAGGTGGCCCTGAATGTTGTTGTTATTGTTTTTATTTATATTCTGCCTTTATTATTATAAGTAACTCAAAAGCAGAGAACACATGCACTACTCCTTCCTCCTATTTCCCCCACGAAAACAATCCGGTGAGATGGATTGAGATGAGTGAAAAGGATTGGCCCAAAGGCACCCGGTCAGCTTTCCTGCCTAAGACAGGACTAGAAGTCACCGTCTCCTGGTGATTGGCCCAAAATCACCCAATATTCATGCCTAAAGGCGGGACTAGAACGTATCATCTCCTGGTGATTGGCCCAAAGCCAGCTTTCATGTCTAAGGCAAGATTAGAACTCACCGTCTCCTGGTGATTGGCCCAAAATCACCCAGTCAATTTTCATGCCTAAGGCGGGACTAGAATTTATCAGCTGCTGGTGACTGGCCCAAAGCCACCTTCATGCCTAAGGCAGGACTAGAACTCACCGTTTCCTGGTGATTGGCCCAGAATCACCCAGCTGAATTTCATGCCTAAGGCAGAACTAGAACTCACCGTTTCCTGGTGATTGCCCCAAAATCACCCAGCTGAATTTCATGCCTAAGGCAGAACTAGAACTCACTGTTTCCTGGTGATTGGTCCAAAGTTATTCAGCTGTCTTTCCTGCGTAAGGTGGAACTAGAACTCACCGTTTCCTGGTGATTGGCCCAAAATCACCCAGCCGAATTTCATGCCTAAGGCAGATCTAGAACTCACCGTCTCCTGGTGATTGGCCCAAAGTCATCCAGCTGTCTTTCCTGCGTAAGGTGGAACCAGAACTCACCGTTTCCTGGTGATTGGCCCAAAATCACCCAGCCGAATTTCATGCCTAAAGCAGAACTAGAACTCACCGTCTCCTGGTAATTGGCCCAAAGTTATCCAGCTGTCTTTCCTGCCTAAGGTGGGACTAGAACTTGTAGTTTCCTGGTGTTTGGCCCAAAGCCAGCTTTCCTGCCTAAGGCAAGACTAGAACTCACCGTCTCCTGGCGATCAGCCGAAAGCCACCCCGCCAACTTTCACACCTAAGGTCGGACTAGAACTCAAGAGTCTCCTGGTTTCTAGGCCAGCACCTTTACCGCTAGACCTAATTCTGCCAGGTTAAGTTTGCAACTGGAAGTTGTTATTCCCTATTTTATTTTTCTCCCCCTTCAGGTCAACCAGGATCTCAGTCGGCAACTGCTGCAGGACGGCTACCGCCTGGATGAGATCCCCGACGACGAGGATCTCGACCTGATCCCCCCAAAGCCCATTTCCTCCTCACCGTGCTCCTGTTGCTTTGGCGACTCTGCCTCCTGCTCCATCCAATAGGAAGAAGCCCTGGAGGGCTGCTCTAACACGGGTCAAGAATTCAGCACTTTTCTTCCCCCCCCCACCCCAGTTCCTCTCTTTTCTTTTGGATCCCTGCTGAGCCCCAGCCCTGAACTTTAGGTCAAATCATCAGGATTGGGAGTGGGGTGGGCAGCCCTGGAGATTTCGGCCCCTGGAAGGGCAAAGCCGTGCAACTGCTGGCACCTTGCTCACTGCTCCAAGATGGTGCAACGTAGAAGTGTATTAACTGCTAAGGAGCCTAGTGGGATTGCCCTGTGCAAAGAGAGGCTGGACAGGTTCGGCACTCCTGAGGACTAATCAGGAGGCGAGGGTTTCTTCCCTATAAAAAGTGAACAGAAAACCCGTGTGCGTGCATGTCAATAAGTGAACAAAAGCAATCTATTGGGGTTGCAGAGGTCAATATACGAAGGGAAAAACAACAGCCATGCTGCATAGAGACAGAGGGAAGAGGTTGCTTTTTCTGACGAGAGGGAAGTTCTTGAGATGTTTCTGCAGGGCCTCCTTAGGGTGGAGATCTTGTCTTGCACAAGGTGGGGAGAGCAGCTTGCGCCAAGCTTCTTGAAGGCATGGGCCTTTTCTTGGGTCTCCAGCCAGCCAGTCGGTGGCTTTAGTTAGTAGAACTATTCCCTTCTCTTTGGGAAGTGAAAGGGAAGGAGGTTGAAGACCTTTCATTGATCTCCTGAAAGAGTCTCTAGGCAACCTAACCTCATCCTTCTGTTTGAAGGTTGACCCTCTCAGATCCATGGGCAGTTGGGCAATGAAGCTGCAAATCTTCTGCAGGCCTTAATGTGGGAGCGATGGCTGGCAATTGTTGAGCAATTGATTTATTTGATAGATGGGATTTTTGGGGTGTTGCTTTGGACCCATTTCCTTTTTGGGCTGGTTTCAAGGAATAAGAGGTGAAGCTAAGTGAGGAGGACAAGGTTGAATCAGCTCATCAGCTTTGGAGGTCCCATATAGCTCTCATGTTATCAACCTATCCATTACTTTTAACGTTCTCTAAACTTGGTGGCCTTCAAATGGACGAAGGTGCTGCTTAGCAACAGCCTCTGAAGACCACCAAGGGACTGTTGTCTGCATTAAATTAACCCATGGAAAAGTACACCTGCATGCCCTCAATCCATTTCACCTTGACCTCCTTGTAGGAAAGGGCGAGTTTTAGGCAGCTTGCACAGACTGTGTAGGTGTGTGACTTGTGCACCAAGCAGTTCTGGGGAAGAAATAGTCAAGATCTAGTCTTCCTTAGATCACCAGCATTGACTGACCCAGAACAGAAAGGGTCTTGTCCTTGACCACTTCAATTTAAATCCATTGTTCTCAAGAAACATGTCTCAATTGACGTCTTAGAGATGTTGATGGGACAGCCTTGAACGTCCACCATCTCTAGGGACAAGTATGGTGGGATTTCTGGATGTTGGATAGGATGTTTTTGATTGTGGATGGGACACGTTGTACTCTTTGAGTGTGTAGTTAAGTTCATCAACGTTGAAATTGTCCATCTTTGCTTCATTGGTTGTGGGGATTCAATGTCATCTCCCAAGTTTGATCGTAGAAGATCTGGAGAATTCCTCAAGTGCATCCCTACAATTTGAGAAGGATGTTTCCCAGTGTTGACATCCTATACATCTCACACTTGGTCACAACCTCCCCTCCCCCCAAAAACAATTAAGCCCATTTCTTCCTCACACGCACAACTTGCTGTTGAGGTTTATGTCTTGTGACTCTCAAAACAGAATAGGATTAACTTGCCCTGGCCAACTCAGCAACTCCACTTAATTATTTTGAAATAATTTAAATAATCAGTTTAATTTCTGTCATTCACATTTCATTTGGTCCTTCCTTTTGCATCCTTTCTTTAATGATTCTGTTCCACCTTTTTTTGATATATTAGTGTAACTTGTCCCACAACGTGTCGGCTGCGGTGAGTTATCGTAATCCCTTCTCAAAGCCAACGTCTTTGGTTGACATGTTCCAGGGTGAAACAGATGCCACTGGAAATTATGCAGTTTCCTGATGTGGATTACAAAGCTAAAGATGTCCAGTAGATGGCAGCCAAAACACAGCATTACAGCTGCCTTCTGCTGGTTATCTGGATTTTTTTCAATCCCAAATCTTTCTCCAGCCATTTTTTAACCAAACTTATCCAACATCAGTTAGTAGCAGGCACGCTGATTTGGAGGGGGTTTTTTTTGCCCTGCTGGGACATCTCACCATCAAGTTAATTTTTTAAAAAGTGACCTTGTATGTACAAATCTTTGAAGAATTGGCTTGCTAGACCTATAAAATCAGCATTTCCTACTCTTTTCCCTCCATTTGTGCCGGATTACAATTGCTAGAAGTTCAGACTTGGAAGTCTTTAACTACCGAGGGGAAGGCAAATACTAGGTTGGAGGAAGTTGTACTGATAGTGGTGAATATTATAGTATAGTGGCGAAACTTGTACTAAGCTAAACCAATCTCTTTGGTTTCGCTATTATTATTTTTTTAAAGCTGCTGTTCCTTTCCATTTATTAGGAAAAAAAGGGCTGCTTTGTTGGCACAATCCTGGACAATGTTATTGTCCAGGACAGAAACTACAATGTTCATAACGGAGCCCATGTTACTTATGCACTGCTCGTTCAATGAGCCTTAAATGACGTGTATCTTCATAGACGCTCAGAATTTAAGGCTTAGATGGGGCCTTCAAGATCATCTAGTCCAGAGTTCTCCAAACTTGGAAAGTCTTAAGGCTTGTGAAGACTTCCAAGGAGTTGAAGTCTTAAAAGTAAAATATATGTAATTTTGCAAAGGAAGAATTAAGATACTAATAGGCATTAGGTTTTTGCTCAGCTCTCTTCTGCAAAGCTGAACGGATTCTATAAGCATTTTTAGAGCAGATCCCATTAAATCTACCCAGTAGATTTTATTTTTTAAAGCTGCCTTAAAAGCACTAAAAATGCATTACATGAACAGAACAGAAGACAATCTTATGGGATATTTAATATTGTATACTCAGTTCATTGTGTGTCTTTTTTTTTTGTACAATCTAACCAAGGAAAGCATCTTATCCAATAAAGTACCTTCTACGCTACACACTTTGTCCCTTTATTTATCTGAAACTGATGTTCTCATCTTGGTAAGAACGCCAACTAGACCCTTTAGGTCAAGTGTATTGAACCATAAACTGGGTTTGTATAGCATGCTATTTAAACAACCACCACCACCCAGGAACATAGCTTGTCACACCTAGGTAAAACAAAGTTATTTATTTTTATTTGATTTTTATTCCGCCTATATTGTTTTTATTCCTTCCTTCCTCCTATTTTTCCCACAACAACCCTGTGGGGTGGGTTGGGCTGAGAGTGAGTGGTTCAAAGACACCCCAGCCGGCTTTCATGCCTATGGCAGGACTAGAACTCACAGCCGCCTGGTGCCTTAACCTCTAGGCCAAATATCATGGGTTAATGTGATGGCTGGATTGGCACAATTTGCAAGACTAGGCTCAAGATGTATAGTGTGTTGATCAAAAGATCTAGTTAGGATGCTTGTCAGGGTCCAGTTTGAGTGCCAGGGTCAGCGTGTGTGTGTGAGAGAGAGAAAGAGAAAGAAAGAAAAGGAAAGAAAGAGGAAAGAGAGAGAGAAAGGAAAGAAAGAGAAAGAAAGAAAGAGAAAAAGAAAGAAAGAAAGAGATAATACAGGGTCAACATCTTGTCCAGTGAAAACATTTTGGGCAATCCCAAAAGATGCTTTTTTTTCCCAAGAGGCAACTGGACCTTCTAGTTTTTCTTTGAAGACGTTTCGCTTCTCATCCAAGAAGCTTCTTCAGCTCTTGACTGGGTGGTGGGGAATGGAAGGATTTATATTCCTTGCAGACAGCTGGTCCTTTGCATCCTTTTAGAGAGTCACTGAGGCCACTTGGAGGCTTGTCTGTGTCACCCTGAGGAAATCCTTCCATTCCTCACCATCCGGTCAGAGCTGAAGAAGCTGCTTGGATGAGAAGCGAAAATCTTCCCCCCAAAAAAACAAAACCGAGAAAGTCTAGTTGCCTCTTGAAAAAAAGCACCTTTGGGGACACGACCTAGAGGATGGAAAATCTCCATAGACACTTCAGGTAGTCCTCGACTTACAATTGGGACCCGAATTAGTGCAGTCATTAGACAAGCCATCACGTGACTAGACCAATTTGTGCAACTAAAATGACACCACCATCGATTACTGTGCGCCCCTCTTCAACCCCCTCATTCATTTGCAAATCTCAAATTTGGGAGGTTTCTGGGAGTTGAGGTCCACCTGTCTACAATTTGCCAAGGTTGAAAAACATTGTTTTAATCTTTAAGATACACAAGACTACCACCCTACTCAAACAAGCATGACACAGCAGAAGCATCTATTGAGAGACATGTTCTTTGGCAAGTCAGAAAACGAAAGCATTGCCCACAACCTCTGTTGTTCTCCCACTTAGGGGGCAGCAGGACTACCAAAGCATTTCCAACCCTACATTTTGGGAGCAATGGGCCAAAGGAGCGTTGACCAAAAGCCAACCGAGGAGAGAAGACCTGTTGATATTCCTAGGTAGCCTCAGCCTCAGTCCTTGAACAACGAAATAAATGGGAGAGATGAGGACCAAGGGCAGCTTCTACTGATCTTGAGTTACTCTTAAGGAGGAAAATTGCTCGGTGTCCCTTATTACAAGAGGCAGCAAGCCCGGAAAAGAACCATCCCCTCGGCGGAATTAAAATGCAAAGAGAGGCTCTCGTTGGCAGAGATGAACAACACGGTGCCGGGCCGTAAAATCATTTCGGATGCAGCTGCTGTGGAAGTGCCAACGGCCGAACCTTGTACCGTCAGCAAGATGCTTGCCGAGTCGATGGCCGAAATGAGGTATAGCTTAATGGAGGAAGGGATCTGTAAGAAAAAAGCAGAGAGGTCTTTCTGGGTTTGGTGGAACAGGAAGCAGCTGAAGCTGGAACAGGAAGAAACAAACTGAAACAGGAAGCAGCTGAAGCTGGAACAGGAAGCAAGTGAAACTGAAACAGGAAGCAGCTGAAGCTGGAACAGGAAGAAACAAACTGAAACAGGAAGCAAGTGAAACAAACAGGGAGCAAGTGAAGCTAAAACTGGAAGCAACTGAAGCTGTAACAGACCAAAATCAGAATTCCTTCTATAATTGCAAGCATCCCAAATGGCTGAATTCCAGAAGAAAATGGACTGAAGGCACAAATTTATAACCCCCCAAAAATTAGAATCACAATTGTCTGTCCATTCCTTCTGTTTCGGGAAAATTCTCCCCAAAGACATTTTTTTGGGATGCTACCTGAATAAATTATTACGACTCTTAATGGGGGCTGCCCATTACATTTGTGATTTCACAAGAGTGGGACCCCTTACCTCTATCCTCATGACAGCAAAATCTGGAATGGGAGGGTCATACAGGGAGATGCAAGGATCCAGGCGGCTTTGAACAGGGGGCAGCAACTTTGAGCTGGCAGGAGCTGGCGTGTAGTTCAACATTTCACACAGGGTCAGGACATCGATGTATTTGGGCGTCAGACCAGCGCGCACCGTGTTGTCGGAACAGGCCATACATTCGATGCAGTCTGTAGAGTAAGGACACTCGTTAAGTAGTGGTGCTCAAATCTCACACCGAGTCAGAAGTCACATTATGGCTTTTGACATCACCTTGGCACTATTAAGATGTGTGGACTTCAGCTCCCAGAATTCCCCAGTCAGCCATGTTAAAAGTGACCAAGGTGATCAAATTCCCAAGAATTCTGGAATTGAAAGTCCACGCATCTTAAACTGACCAAAGTTGAGGAATTCTGGCTTAGATAATGTGGGGACTCAACCTTGGCCCCTTGGTTAAAAGAGACCCAAAATGCCAATTTTCTCCCATGCCACTCCATGCAGATATTTGCTTCCTGTGAAGAAACTCACCTCCGTAGAGGTAGGCGTGAGGTTCATTTGCTCCCAGGAACATGCATTCTCCAGGCTGCAGCTTCATCTGGTTCAGGAAGTAGATAACAAAGCAACCGATATCGCCCGGGTACTGAGAGTGTAACTTGAGAAGGAGTTCACCACAGCTGGCTGAAATATCTTTTCCTGCAGCAGCTGAAGAATAAGACACGGGAAAGAGTTGAGCAAGGATTGGTCCAGGATAGGCTTTTTATGGTGCTAGCAACACCTTCATCCTGATACATGTCAGCGTGTTCAGATTAGCCTTACAGAAGAGTCCCAAAAATTGACCCTTCAGAATAGGGAAGATGGTCTCCAGTCTTTGGAAATAGGATGATGGGAACCATGTTGAGGTTCACCAGAGCTCAAGTCCAGGATGAAGAGGGATCTTGAAGGACTTCAACCCTAATAGCTCCTTAAAGAAATCCATAGCTTGGAAGAGAGCTTCTTAATGGTGTACTCCAAGGGTCTCCGAACTTGGCAGGTTTCAGACTTGTGGACTACAACTCCCAGAAGTCCTGAGCCAACATGACTAAAGGAGGAATTCTGGGAGTTGAAGTCCATAAGTCTTAAAGCTATCAAGTTTGAAGACCCCTGGTGTATTTGTTCTTTCCTTAACCCCCAAGGTCAATTTTTACCATCCTTCATAAATCCAAACATGGAACCATCGAAACACTCAGAGATGGCTACAAAACCCAGCCTTCTTTAGCTTAGGATTCAGGTCACATTGACTAGACTAGAGTTATCAAGAATTGTGACTTCAGGAACATGGGGTCCAGCTTGCACCTCTGTATTAACCTCTCCTGATCTCCTATACGACTAACCTTCCTGGGAAATCCGCTTGACCAGCTGGTTGAGGTGATCAACAAAGACTTTCTTCTCGCTCTTCATCATCCTGGTGAAGCAGACCCTCAGAGCAGCTGACACGCCACGGGGGTCATCCCTCCCACTTCGCTCCAGTTGTTCCGCTGCTACGTTCCCGATCAGAGCTCGGAATTCAGGGACATCTGTAAAAAGGCCAGAGAGATGGTGGGAATCCACCCTAACGGGTGGCTGATCTTCCATGTAGCCAATCTCCACCAAAGTAGTTTTAGCCTTCCTGCAGAGTGGATCTCATGATGGAGTCTACCTACTGAGGTTGACACCATTTGGGGAAAACAAACACTTTGGAGAAAAGGTGACTCTTAAGTTCTAAGAGTTCACCGCTCATTCGTGTCTGGAATTCACACCTTTTCTACCCTGAAATCTCAAGTTTCAGGATAGGAATGAGATTATATTGCTCCACTGTTACTTTAACTCAAAAAAGTCATTAACTAATCAGCCAGAGAGGTTCCCACCGTTCTAATGCAACGTTTTCCCAACGTTTTCCTAATGCAACGTTTTCCCAACATTTTCCTAATGCAACGTTTTCCCAACGTTTTCCTAATGCAACGTTTTCCCAACATAACGTTTTATGTAAGAAACCTTCTGTCCAAAACTCCCAGGATCTACTAAGCTCAGATCATTTTATCTTTCTAGGATTTGTGTCTGGTGATCCTTTTCCTCCTTCCCCTTGCACACTTACGCTGGAGGAAAGCTACAATCTCTTCCACAGGCCGGAAACCGCACAGGCCTTCAAAGGGGGTTAGAGCGATGGCCATCTCAGGCTTGTGATTGGTGTCTGGATAGTGTTCTGGATACTGAGCGTGAAGTTTCTCTGCCAATTCCTAGGACAGGAGAAACGGACAACAGGTAAAACCAGGGTCCAAGTCGGCTTTGATCATTGAACTGATACCCGATCATTTTCTGATTGATGGATTGCAGAATCTGGGAGAGATTTCAGACGCACAGAGAGATGGACTAGTGAAGGGTAGTGACCCAATCCCAAAGGATCAGAAATGTCCCAAAAGCAAAAAAATTTGGATTTGGATCCAAAAGGTTCCTTCTGTAATAAGCAGCTGAGTTGGAACCCAACAGAGATTAAAATCAACCGAACTAGCTTGATAATCTATCCCTTGTGTAACGTTCTGTTAATGCTCCCAGATTCAGCACACATGGTCCATTTTGACCCTGAAATTAACCCTGGTCATCCCCACTGCTTCCATCATCTCTTGTGGTAGAACCCAAGACAAAACTGCCTGGCTATATTTGACCCTCCAATGCCATCATAGACTTTGTCATATATAACAGAAGAGCCCGATTTAAGGAGCAGCAACCTAACCAACCTTGGGAGATCTTCAGAAGCTAAACAGGCTTAGACCTGGTTATCCTTGGGATGGGAAACAGAACACACAGTAGTAGGATTATGGGTTACACTCCGAAGTCCAAAAAAAGTCTTCCTAGAGGAAGACAGTAACAAATCACTTCTATAAGGCTACCAAGAACCAACATCCATCCTTCCTTCCTTCCTTCCTTCCTTCCTTCCTTCCTTCCTTCCTTCCTTCCTTCCTTCCTTCCTTCCTTCCTTCCTAGTGGTTAGAATGCAGTATTGCAGGCCAACTCTGTCCAAAGCCTGGAGTTTGATCCTGACCAGGCTCAAGGTTGACTCAGCCTTCCATCCTTCCAAGGTGGGTAAAATGAGGACCCAGATTGTTGGGGGCAATAAGCTCACTCTGTAAACTGCTTAAAGAGCGCTGTAAAGCACTATCAAGTGGTATATAAGTCTAAGTGTTATTACTATTACTATACAATAGTAGTGGCAAGCCGTGTTCTCTACAGCGACCATTTTCTGAAACACAAAGCTGCTTCTAAATGCCATGTAGTTTTCTGCTGTTTTGTAACTCATCTCCCCCATTCCCCCCCAAAAAATATAGTGTAAGGTTCTAAAATAAGAGCACACCACATACCTCCTATCCCCAAAAGAGAAAGAGTTAAAATCGGACACATAATAACACCAACCCCCAAGAGGGCCATCAGCCAAGAGAAACCACAATTGGAAAATGGCAAAATATTCCCACGCACATCCAAGGAAAAGCCCTTACCTTGGTAGGGTGGGCCTGAATGGACAAAGCTGTATTGACCGACAGCACTTTGAAGAGGAAAGGCAGCTGACCTTGGAAGCTGTCCTTCACCTTTGACCCCAGGCAGGCAGGGTTATCCGCGATCCATTGGCTTAACGTCTTTTGGGGAATGCGGTTATCCAGAATGACCGCATCTCCCTTGGGGTGAGCACCCATCCAGAGCTGGAAAGGAAAAGTGGCACTAGAGATCCCAGAGCACCTTGGGGTATGGCATAACATGAAAAGTGAGCCCAGCCCATTGTGATGGATGTTGTAATCCTGGTTAGATCAATCATGGCTTCACATAATGAGTCAAGCCACTCAGGGAAGCATGCCGAGTCTTAGCAAAGGGATGGGCCAAACATACTTGTTTCCCTTGTGATCTAGGGGTTAAAAACTGGGAGACTGTGAGTTCTAGTCCCATGGTTAGTATGAAAGCAAGCTAGGTGACTTTGGGTCAATCACCAGAAGACTGTGAATTCTAGTCCCATGGTTGGTATGAAAGTCAGCTAGGTGACTTTAGGTCAATCACCAGGAGACCATGAGTTCTAGTCCCATGGTTGATATGAAAGCCAGCCAGGTGATTTTGGGTCAATCACCAGGAGACTGTGAATTCTAGTCCCATGGTTGGTATGAAAGCCAGCTAGGTGACTTTAGGTCAATCACCCAGAGACCATGAGTTCTAGTCCCATGGTTGGTATGAAAGCCAGCTAGGTGACTTTGGGTCAATCACCAGGAGACTGTGAGTTCTAGTCCTGCGTTAGGCATTAAAGCTCTCTGGATGACATTGGGCCAATCCCCAGGAGATGGGAAGTTCTAGTCCCATCTTAGGCAAGAAACCAACTGAGCGACCTTGAGCCAGTCACTTTCTCTCAGCCCTAGGAAGGAAACAATGGCAAACCACTTCTTAAAAACTCATCAAGAAAACTGCAAAGACTTTTTCCCAGGCCAATCGCCAGGAGTCAACACTGACATGAAGGCACACACACATATATATATACAATTATGTGTTGCAAGTGATCTCAACGGCACCACCTTAATCGATGTGACCCGTCACCCTCACGGATCTGGCCATGACTCCCGAATCTTGTCTTTGGGGATGGCTATGGGCAAGACTTTCTTTTGCTCTATTTTCTTAACTCATTAGGTTTCTTCAGCTTCATGTGAAGGAAGACCAGAGTGAAATTTTGAAAAATGGATGCCGGAAACTTGGTTGATCTGCAAGAATGAGGACTCACCTCAGCGTAGGGCTTGTCGGCGTCAATCTGTGCCATCGGGTCATTGCTTTCTAAGAGTTTGGCCACTTGGCTGTCCCGTCCTGGCTTACCCCACGCGTAGTTCTGCACAGCACAGGCCAGGGGAAACACTGAGTGAGCCAAAAAGAGACAGGAAGAAGGAGGAGAAGGAGAAGGAGGAGGAGAAAAAAGAAGAAGAAGGAAGAAGAAGAAGAAGAAGAAGAAGAAGAAGAAGAAGAAGAAGAAGAAGAAGAAGAAGAAGAAGAAGAAGAAGAAGAAGAAGAAGAAGAAGAAGAAGAAGAAGAAGAAGAAGAAGAAGAAGAAGAAGAAGGTGGTCATTCAAGGACACCCATCTTACAAGCATCACCATCTCGTTGACCATCTTATAACCGAGTACAGGTTGCTCAGTCTGGGTTGAAAGACGGTTCTGGAAAGACGGTTCTGGTTCAAGGTGATTATTTCATACAAGGAAATAAAAATGTCAAGCGCGGGGGAAATCAGGAGATTCGTGCAAATGATGATAAAGGTTTATTGCAAGCCTAAGTCCTCTAGAAGAATCTGAACTTTTAATTATCTGGGCAACTGAATGGCGCTAGCAGAGTGTTTACTGGTCGGATGCCCTTCCTGTCACCAAAGTGGAGTCATATTCAGCAAATATAATCTCAAACATGCCCAGAAATATCTGCCTCTAACCTATCTCCTGATTGTGAGGCAGGAACTCCACCTCTAAGCCACCATTCCAAGAATCCGAACTATTAATGGTCCAGGCAAATTACTGGGAGTTAAGAAAGGAATTCAATGTGGACAGGACTTAGGATCTGTTATAGGTACACAGGGATTCATGACTGATGACACATTTGACCCCTCCTTCGGATTCAGCCCAACCATCTCCTACCCAAAAAAATTCTCTAGTGTTCAACTATCCTCCACCTAGAATTATTTAATGCAGGGAGAAGTCAATCCAGGACACGACCTTGCAAAGAAGTATTAAACGTTCTTTTCTGCTCACTCCAACCTCCAAATTAAATTATAAAGCGTGCCATGCAAACCTCACCATTATGATTTTGCAAGACAAGACTTCCTGTATGTCTTTGCTTAAGAACCCAGCTGATTTTGGGTTTATCCCCAAAAAACTAGGATTAAAGATTAAATCTTTTGCTGCGTTCCAATCAGCCAGTTAATATATCAAGAGTAGATTTCACTGCATGACAACAAGCACTGCCAACAAGGTGCAAAGCATAATCTCCCTTCTCCTTTTTTTAAAAAAAAATAATTTGGGCCGTTTCTATCCTGCCAAGAAAAAAGCCAAGGGATAAAAGATGACAAGGGATTAAGATTACAGGATCACTTGATTTGCTATAAACAGCTGCAGCAGTTCTAAAGGGTAACATTGCATGCCTGCCCTGCCCTGCCCTGAGATACATGGCTATTTTGGGAACATCTCAGGGCAGACCGAAATGAGTGAGAAAGTACTATGGATTTCTACAGATTTTTCTGCATCCATTCCTCCATGCAAAATCCAGAGGTTGCGTGGAACCTGCCTCCCCAGACAGAAATATTATGCGTCGGGCAGTCTTGGATCAAGTTGATCTCCTTTTGGCCCAGAAGTGACCGCAGTGGCTCACGATTCTAACACGTCCCTTTCCTTGCCAGATAGAGGTCTCCGTTTCAGATCCAGTATCTGCAAGAAGGGCTGAAAAAAAAACCCTCCCCATCGAAGCCCGCAAAGACAGAGTCACACCGTAGTTAACCGCTAAGGTGGATTGTTTACACTCGTGGTCGCCAACAGGTGGGCCAGGGACCACTGGTGGTGGTCCGCAGAGAAATGTCGCCCGCAAAAGCAATTTAATCCAGTCTTCGCGGGAACACAAGGCTGCGCTGCTCACATAGCCCGTCCAACCACTGGCCCCCACCCTTCGGCTGAGCGCAAACATTGAGTAGAGCCGTGCAAGCTGGAATTGGAACATAAGACCAACGGTAAGGGAGGGAAATCCGCCCTGTGGTGGCTTGCTGACTTGTTGGGAAAGTCGGTCCCATATTCCAGGACTGGCCCTTTGGTCATCCTGGAGCAGCTGCTCCTCCACCCAAGTGGACCGGCCTACCACGACCTGGAGGAGCTGCTCCGGGATGACCAAAGGGTCAGTCCTGTGACTACTACAGCTCTGGAATATGGCGACTTTCCCGCCAACGTCAGCAAGCCACCATCCGTCAAAATTCATATTAGTGGTCTGCGGGATTTTAAAATTATGACTTTGGTGGTCCCTGAGGTCCAAAAGGTTGGTGACCCCTGGTTTATGCATCTTTGCAGGGAGAACCCTAATCTTCTAGCCAAGATGTTGCGATTGAAAAGGGTCACGTTGGGTTTTCTCTGGATTTTTGTTTTAAAAAATAAATAAATAAAACTTATTCCCTGGGATAATTTGGAATACAATTCCCCAGCCCCCACAGTCTTAACGCAGCTTAGTTTCCAAGGCCAGGTGATCTTGGAAGAAATTGTGGATTACTGCAAAGAGGGGAGGGGGTGTTTCCAGGCATTTTTTACCCTATATCCTGGTTTGACCTCCCTCCCTGTTTCAATTTCAGACCCTGCCCATACCTTCCCCACTATAAGGTGAGGGGGAAGGAAGATATGTGACTCCAGGAGGCCTCTCTAAATTCGCAGTCAGGTAAGCAGGTTAGAGATTCCCCCTGAACAGACAATAGAGGATTTGAAAAGCACATTCACACACCTGGCCATACTCTCAGGTACTGTAACTTCAGCTTCAGCCACAACAATACACCGGCAAACAACTGATACAGGAACTGGGCCTGGCTAGTCTAGTGAAGAGAAGGACCAGGGGAGACAGGATAGCAGCCTTCCAATATTTGAGGGGTTGCCACGGGGAGGAAGGGGCCAAACTTTCTAAGGCACCGGAAGGCCAGACAAGGAATAATGGATGGAAACTGAACAAGGAGAGATTCAACCTGGAAATAAGGAGAAACTTTCTGACAGGGAGAGAACAATCAACCCATGGAACAGAAGTTGCCTTTAGAAGTTGTGGGAGCTTCATCCCTGGAGGCTTTCAAGAAGAGACTGGACTGCCCTCTGTCAGAAATGGTGTAGGGTCTCCCGCTTGGGCGGGGTGGTTGGACTAGATGACCTACAAGGTCCCTTCCAACTCTGATGATCTGTTATCTGATACAAACTCAAGATAACCACCAAACTTGATTGCAGGAAATACAACTTCGGCCACAGAGTGGTCAATGTCTGGAATACTCTACCTGACTCTGTGGTTTCTTCCCCAAACCCCAAGAAACTTCAACTTTAAACTGTCTACCGTTGACCTCACCCCTTTCCTAAGAGGTCTGTCAGGGGGCATGCATAAGCACACCAGCATGCCTACCGTCCCTGTCCTATTGTTTCTTTTTATTCATATCCATTTCGTGTATTCATAACCAAGTTTATACTTATACCTGTTATCTAATACTTGCTCGACAAAATAAATAAATAAAATAAAATAAATAAAACAAATAAAATAAATAAAACAAATAAAATAAATAAAACAAATAAAATAATAAATAAAATAAAATAAAATTAAATAAATAAATTCCCCCCTCCCCCTGCACCTCCCTCTCCCCGGAGTATACAGCGCTGAGGCAGGCAAGGGACCGTGAATGCAACGTCTGCTGGGGCATCAGCGCTTTTTCCCGCCCGGTTTGCAATGCAGGAGAGCGCCCACCACCCCAAATCCAACCCCCCAGCCCATCATCCACCGCCCCACCAGAAAATATACAGCGCTTAAACGATCAAGGGAGCGTGAGTGCAGGAATGCAGCGTCTGCTGGAGCATCTGCGCTTTTTCCCCGCACAGTTTGCAATGCAGGAGCGCGCCCACCGCCCCAAATCCAACCCCCCCCCCCCAGCCCATCATCCACCGCCCCACCACAGCCTATACAGCGCTTAGGCGGGCGAACGTCCACGAAGGCAGGTTTGCTCGGGCATGCGGACCTTTCCGCCCGGTGCAAGGGGGCATCTTCTCTCGCCCTTCCCCCCCGAAGACCCCCTCCCGCCCCAAACCCCCCCCCCCTCCCAGTCCAGCCGGGCAGCCTCTGGCAGCTCTTTTCCCAGCCGAGATTCATTCATTTTGCAAACTCGCCTCTTTTTCTTTTGCATTTTGCAACCTGCTTCGCTTCGCTTTGCAAACTCACCTCTCAACTCGTTGGCCATGCTGGGATTTCCGACCGAGCCCCGCTCCTTTCCTCTTCTCTCTTTTTTCTTTTTTTCCAAGCCGAAGCGAAAAAAGAAAAGGAAAAAAAGGGGGAAAAAAAGAGTGAAAAGAGATCCCGCCGCCGCCACGCCTCTTCCCGGCAACCTGCTGGGCAAGCTGGGTAATGTAGTTCTTCAATCCGGAGCAGTGGCTTCTTCTTTGCAAATCTGGAGGAAGGAGAGCGGAACCGGAGTGACTTCGAAGCCGGGATCCTTATTCCCCTAGAAATCTTTCAAATCCTTTGAAACACAAAGCAGAAACGACAGGCAGAGGTTCCACCGGTGCAGCTGCCCTTTCGTTGATTTGAGACTAATTGATTTCTTTTATATTTTATTTTTCTTATATGTATCCATGTACTCATAACTATGTTTTTACTTATACCTATTATCTTGTAAGCAATTGACGAACCAAATAAAATAAAAAAAACTACAGTGTCCATACAACTGCTGATTTGGACTAAAGTTCCCATACACCACTTCCCTCCCAAGCCAAGATTGTTATTTTCCTGCTGTGTAGCAGAAATACATACATAATACAGATTTTTTAAATTCATAAATATATATGTGCAGTCACACTTATCCTTGGGTGCTCTTGTACATACATTTTGTTGTGTTTTCCACTGACATTCATAGATATCTTGCATATTTGCATACATATATATTTTACTTCTGGTTGGATGCTAACTGCATTTCGTTGCCTATATCCACGGCAATGACAATAAAGTTTAATCTAATCTATATATTTATACATCACATAATTTTATACATTAAAAACTTAGTAGAAATATAGACAAGATATATAGAAATATAGACATTATCAATCTACCCCAATGTTGGTCAACCTGGGCTACTTTAAGATGAATTGGACTTCAATTCCCAGAATTCCTCCTGGCTGGCTGGCTGGCTGGGGAATTCTGGGAGATGAAATCCACCCACCTTGAAGTGGCCAAGCTTGACAAATACATGATATTTTGTAATATCTCTGATTAATAAAGCTCTGAATGCAATTTTTTAAAAATATGAAAACATTTTCTTAGAAATGTCTCAAGATTCCCAGTTAAGAGCTGGCTGGGTTTTTTTTAATAGGAAGGTCATGTAGGAATGTTTCTTGATAAAAGGAAAATAAAGGAATCTTATAAAATATTAGCGTTGTCTTTTCTGTTCTATTTCATGACTTTATTGTGATTCAGAAACTCCATAATAGCAATTTTTATTGGCCAAGTGTGATTGGACACACAAGGAATTTGTCTTGGAATTTGTAATTCTGGAACAACAAGCATTTGATGAGAATTTTAAGAGATCTGGAACTAGAATTTTATCCCATTTCAAGCTGGGTATATTTTGATTATTGGTAATTCTCAGCTCCAAAAGTCCAAAGTTTCTTACACCATAAAAGCCACTGTGATAATTCAGCTCTGTTATATGGCTGTGTCCCCGTGGTTAGTTTCTCATTTGGCATGGAAATCAAATCAGGGTTAGTTAATTTAATCTGGCTATTTTATTAGTTACTTATTGTAAGTTTATTCACTATTTTATTAAGAAAAAAAAGGAAGACGATTCTTTCCTGTCCTCCAAAAGCTATGAGGTGGAAGCATAAATGCTTTAAATAAATAAAACAATGACAGAAAGGAGGTTGAGATTAAAATGCATTATTATTGAAATATTATTATTATTGAAAATGATAATGACCATATGGCTGTTCTATAAACTATTTGAAATTTGAAATCTTTTGCGGGACAAGCCTAATTTATTTTATTTCTGTTTTATTAATTTATTTTTCTTATAACATCGAACTGTTTTTCAAGTAATTTGAACAATACGATTAAGGGACTATAATTCAATCAGAGCGCCTCATTTAAACAAAAATAAACACCTGCGCTATTACACTTTAGAATACGGTAGCGAACTAGACCTTTCTGCCGTGCGCATGCTCATAAAGTCCGCGCATGCTCACAATGTATTTTGCCCCTCAGCATCTTCCTCCCGGAAGGCAAAACACACATCTTAAAAAAAAAAAAAAAAAGAAAGAAAGAAATTTCACGCATGCGCGAATCTTCTTGCCTCGCTCCTCCTCCTCCGCCCAGCCGATGAGATCACAAGGTGGGGAGGTGAAAGGGGCGGAGCTTATCCTTGTCACGTGCAGAAAAGAACGGGCGCCTCGCCTTCCGGGCGGCATTGCGCAGGCGCGGCCAGGAGTACGAAGGTGGGGGGCGGAAACCAGCCTTCTCCCGGAAGTGTGTGTGGTTTCTAGGGGGGGGCAAGAAGCGGACCGGGGTGAGAACAGGTGCGGCGGGGTCTTCGTCCCGGGTGGCGGGCGAGGAAGGAAAAAAATAAAAAAAGCGGCCATGTCGGCCTTCGACGCGAACCCCTTCGCGGATCCCGTGGACGTCAATCCCTTCCAGGTAAGCCAAGCCAAGCTTCGGGTCTTCCCCGCCCAATCCCCCCACTTTAGGTGCGAGTGGGGAGGGGATAGGCCTCACTTTAATTGTGGGGGGGGGAAGGCAACTGTACTTCATGGGGAAGGGGGCAATGAAGTAACCTGACCCACTCCGTGTGGTCTGGCAAGTCACCTCCCGCATATGTAGGTTTACGACTACAACCCCCATCGTCCCCAACCGCCTCTGGGCTGGGAATTCTGGGTCGGGGAGCAGGCAATGAAGTAACCTGACCCCCCCCCCATGGGGCCTGGCAAGGCACCCACCCATACCTCATCTGGTACTCCCCGCCCCATAACTAGGTTTAGGACTACAACGCCCATCGTCCCCAACCGCCCCTGGGCTGGGAATTCTGGGTCGGGGAGAGGGCAATGAAGTAACCTGATCCTCCCCCCAATGGGACCTAGCAAGGCACACACCCCCAAACCCCACCTGGTACTCCCCGCCCCATGAGTAGGTTTAAGACTACAACCCCCATCGTCCTCAGTCGCCCCTGGGCTGGGAATTCTGGGTGGGGGGGAGAAGGGGTTCCAAAGGGATTTCCGGGTCAGAAGGGAGGGTCTATTTTTGCCAGTTGGCACCCCAATTTTGCGGCCCTTTTTCAGCTTCTGAGCTTTTTTGCTTTTGCTTTTTCATAAAGTTTTTTTTAATTTTTAAACATACATCCATATCATTTCATGGACAATGTGTGGGGGGGGTCTGAGTGTCATTCATTTTGAAACAAAAATAATACCGATACAAATAAAAATCACCACATTAATCAGACTTACGTCATCTAATGTCATTTTCCTTTTTTTTCTTTATTGTAGTTTTTTTTCTCTTCCCCTTTAGATTTCACTTCCTTTAAAAGGTGGGGAAAGTAATGGTAGGAATAGTGGCCGACCAAAGATCAGCTGGGTTAAGTCTGGATCTGAGCTTTGGTTTCCCTCGTCCTGCCCAAGCTGCCCTTCCCTCCACAGGGCCCAAAAACTAGAGGCGAAACATGATTTACCGTGTTGTGAGCCACTCAGGGTTGCTCAACACTGAGATGGGCAGGCTTATGCATTTCATAGATAAATACAAGGAAATAAATAACTTTTTCTCCTCCCTCCCCCAAGAAAAGATAAAATATGCTGGTTTTTACTGAATCTGATTTCTAGGGAAAATGTGACTATTTCCTTAACCTAGGGCAGGATTTCCAGCTTTGGCCACTTTTGTAGAACTTCAATTCCCAGAATTCCTCAGCCAACACAACTGGTTGAAGAATACTGGAAATTATTGATGTCCGGGTTGTCGAGTTTGAAAGACCCCCTCCTTAACTGATTTCTCCAAAGAAGTAGCCATGTCAGTCTCTTACAGCCAAAACAGCATTTATGGGTATTGTAGTAAAATTTAAGAGCCAGGAGGAAAGCTTTTTCTTCCTTAGTCCCCATCCTGTGAAAAACTTTCCCCCAAGGTGAGACTGGTTCCAACCCCGTTAACTTTCCAGAATGTCCTGAAAACATTTGTCAACAAATTTGGGGAATCCCGTGATAGTGAGGAGCTAGTTAGACAGTTGTATGATAGTTCTCTTTTGCACACTACATTGCCATCATTTTTTTTCTTTAAAGTGTGGTTTAAATGTTTTTTTTACATATGTGTTTTTGTGTATTTTGTTTTATTATATATGCTGCCCAGACTCTCTATGTGAGATAGAAATCTTCTTGTTCTTAGTTGCGAAGTTGTGTCCGACCCATCACGATAGAAATACAACATATAAATAGATTGCAATCAGCTCAATTTAAGCAAGAAATGTGTTTGTCCCCAACTTTTCTTGTGGTTTCAGCTAATTTAGACAGTTTCCTGTTCTCTAGCTCTGATCCCCCTATCTTTTAGCTGGGTGAATGCAACGTGCTTAACACTGAATTGAATTGAATTCTTTATTGTCATTGTACATAGTATGTACACAGCATACATATAATGAAATTCACATAACACCCAGAGACCAGACTCCACATGCACACACACATGACAATCCCCAAACATTTCCCCACCCACCTTCTAAAAACACACAAGCATCCCAACACAACAGACCAAGTAATCCTGTCCAACAGCTCACTGATGGTGGTCCTTAAGCTCATTGTCAAGTGCAACTATAGCTTTGGGATAAAAACTATTCGGAAAACATGTGGTCTGAGTTTTAATAGTTCTGTATCTTCTGCCAGAAGGCAACAGTTCACAAAGATGGTGAGCAGAATGGGAAGAGTCTCTGAGAATGTTGTGCGACTTCCTCAAACAGCAAGATGCAAAGATGTCCAGGGCTGATAACTGGAGCCCAATGATATTCTGGGCAGTTTTAATGATTCTCTATAGAGTTTTTTTGTCCACTACAGAGCTGTTCCTACTGGCCCTAGGAATAAAAACACAATTGCTTCTCTTCACATAATACGCTGGAACAAATAAACCATTTTGTGTTTTAACAGGATCTCTTGGTTCCTGTATTACTATAAGCCACAAACTGCCCATCTCTGTTTTAGCTTGTGGTAGTCTAGTGCGTTGTGTTAAACCAAGGGTATATGTGTGTTGAAGTTGAAGCCTTAAAAGGAAGGGGGTTTAATTGCACTGCCTGTTGTGAACTTGACGAAAGATGGAGAGGAGGGGGAAAAAAAAGAGATCAAAATGTAAACATGATTGTGCTAAATAGATTAGTCAGATTTGTTTCAAGTCGCTCATTTCTCCAGTAGGGAAATGCTGTTTCCTCTTATATAGATAATATAACACCATAAAAACGATACTTGTTCTTGGAAGTGAATACTAAACATGGATTGTAGAGGACGCTTCTGATCTGCTCTTTGAGGTTCCCTGATCGGAGTAAATAACTGTTCAGCAAGCTATGTATGAGCAGAGCCGAGGCGACATGGTTTTCTTGAAATATCAGCTAGGTTTTGGGGTTGTGCTGCTGAACCTCAACAAGATTTTGCTGCTGTTCGCTCCCCTTTGCTAAGATATTTCCTGCCCTATTTTTCAAAGTGTTTTCTTCATCTTTTTTTAATGCCCTGCTTGTGACCTTTTAAATGCAAGGTATTTAGGTTTGCTAAATATGACTAGTCGCTGAATCTCTGCTGTAAGGAGTGTTATTGTTCATAATCTGGCAGACATTTCATCTGCTCTTTTATTTGATTTTACAGCTTTTAAGACACATTTCCTGTCGCTTTCCTCATAATTCTGATGAAAAGCCTGGATTTTGCAGCAAAGGCTTTGAAGTTTGTCGTTCCAAGTCCCTAACAATGGAACAGAACCTATGCCAGAAATTATTATTTAAAGTTTTTAATCCTTCATCGTAAATTTATTTAGACCTAGGAGAAGTAGGGATTTCCTGTTCAGTTTCTCATGCCTTTGCCCCCTAGGTTAGCTTAATTTATGGATTTGGGATGAAGGTAAAATAAAATTACTCTCATTTTGGAACCATGAAAAAAGTGGGACGCGGACACAAGATTTATTATGATCTCTGTGCGATAGTGTGATTGTCTCTGTGCATCTGGGCAGCTGTTTGAGGTAGGCCAGCTCAAGAAATGGACATAACGACGATGCCAGGAATGCTACTTTATTGTTGTAGGATCCTATAGACAGGTAGTCCTCATCTTACGATCCCCAATTGAGTTCAACATTTCTGTTGCTAAATGAGTCATTTGTGAAGTGAGTTTTGCCCCGTTTTACGACCTTTCTTGCCACAGTTGTAAATCACAGTGTCAACTAAAAAAATACTCCTTTGGTCGTTTTAGCTGCCAGCAGAAAGGGAATGGGGGCAAACAGTGCATTCCTTAAGTGCCTAGATAATTGCCCTGGCAGCCCAAAGTTGTTGACGCGCAAGAATATTACTGGAGAGCATGACTGATGTCTCTTGGCTATGGATGTGTCCCATTGGAGAATATACATCCAGGGGTTGGGGGGAAGGCCAGGGTCAAGGGGGAAATGAATGATGTGTCTTGGAGTCGGCTGCACCTAGCTAATGCCGACACGGCCACTCCTAATAAATCATTTTTCTTTTCTCTGAGATGTGGCTAGAGACTTTTGATTTGAATGAGGGTGGATTTGTTGGAGCCCTGAGACACAGCAGGTGTTAAGCTAGCCACCTGGTTGTTAAGCTTCCCCGTTGGCTTCGCTGGTCAGAAGTTCCCCAAAAGGGGAATCACGTCTTTCTCTCTCTCTCTCACACACACACAGACATACACATACGGGACAGTGCAACCGTCATAAATGCAAATCAGTTGCCCAGCATCTGAATTTTGATTTTCTGTCCCTGGAAATGTTGCAGTGGCCGTAAGTACGACAAACGGTCAGTAACTCACTTTTTTTTTCAGTGCCGTCGTAACTTTGAAACAGTCACTAAAATGAACTGTAAAATAAATCGAGGACTCCCTGTACAGTCGTTAATTCGTGACCGTTCTTAAGAGGGTCCCCATCTGACCGTGGCTGATTTTATGACCCTTTTTGTGTGTGTGTGTGTAGTGGTCATTATGCGAACCCGTTTTTTGAATTTTGATTATGTGACTATGGGGGGGGAGGGGTGCTGCAGCGGTCATAAGTGTGAAAAACAGTCATAAGTCACTTCCACCACCACCCCATCGGTGTGGAAAAAAGTCACTTTTCCCAGTGATGTTTGTCGTAACGTCGAACGGTCACTAAAGAAACGGTTGTAAGTCGAGGACTACCCGTATTTTCAGAATCTTGAAAGTTTATATCCAGATTTCTCTCTGCCTCCCCCCGTGTTTCTCAGCCTTGTCCACGTGATGATCTGTGGGCTTCATCTTCCAGAATTCTTGTTGAAGTCCACAGCCTGAGGCCACGATTGAGGAGCAGCGATCTCATCCGCGAGAGAGATCTCGGAGTCCTCGTGGGCAAGCATTTAAAATAGGAGCCAGCCATGTGCAGCGGCTGCCAAAAAAGCCAACACAGTTGTAGGCTGCATAAACAGAGGGATAGAATCAATCAATCAAACGTCTATTGGAAATGCACAACATGTGTACAATGAAAGAAAATTCAAGATTACGTGAAGTGTTAGTAGAATAGGATAGGACAGGACAGGACACAATAGAATTCTTTATTGTGTGATTGGACATCACGTCTTGGTGCAAATGCTCTCAGTGTACATCAAAGAAAAGAGACATTCGTCAAGAATCATCAAGTACAACACTTAATGGTAGTCCTAGGGCACAATAAGCAATCAACTCATACAAGGAAGCAGTCAATAAAAATGGTTAGGATACGAGCGACAAAGTTACAGTCATACAGTCACAAGTGGGCGGGGATGGGCGATAAGGAGTGATGAGAAGATAAGTAAGAGTAGTGCAGGCTTTTGTAAATAATACCACTTTAATAGGCCTCGGTAAGGCCACACTTGGAATATTAGCACCCAGTGCCACGATGTAAACAAGACGTTGAGACTCTAGAAAGAGTGCAGAGAAGAGCAACCAAAAGGATTAGGGGACTGGAGGATCAAACATACAAAGAACAGTTGCTGGAATTGGATATGTGTAATCTAGTGAAAAGAAAGACTAGGGGAGACATGATAGTCTTCCAATATCTCAGGGGCTGCCACAAAGAAGAGGGGGTCAAGCTATTCTCCAAAGCATCCAAAGGCAGGAGAGGAAATAATGGATGGAAACTCATCAAGGAGAGAAGCAACCTAGAACTAAGGAGGAATTTCCTAACAGTTAGAACAATTAATCAATGAAGGAATGACTTGCCTCCGGAAGTTGTGAATGCTGCAACACTGGAAGTTTTTAAAAAGATGTTGGATAACCATTTGTCTGAAGTAGTGTAGCATTCCCTGCCTAGGCAGGGGGTTGGACTAGAAGACCTCCAAGGTCCCTTCCAACTCTGCTATTCTATTCTATTCTATTCTAAAATCTTATACCAAATCAAGGCAAGATCATTTTGTCTCCTTTCTGACAGTTCTTTCAATTTCTGGTCTCTGTAACTTCTTCTCCATGTCCCTCCTCAGTTGCTCTTTCATATCTTCTCCGAGGTCAGCTCTAAATTCCTTTATTACATGCATTAGATAGCATAGGGTGGTTCCCGCCGTCTTCCTATTTCCGCTTAACGCTGTCTTGGAAAGTTACTCCAACATTGGAAGAAACAAACTTTAGTTTTATTGTTTTGGGGGAAGAAAAGATTCTTTTGTTTGAATGTCACTTTCAAAGAGTCAGTTTTGTCCTGTGGAATGTGTTTGTAACACTTTTCTTAATCCATTCATTTCTCTTCCTCGTGACAAGGCGCGAGAATTGCTAACTCGAGCCGAGGCCTCTGACAATAAGTTGCCAAAGAAATTTTTATTAACATAATTAATGTTATCTCCGCAGATATTTTCATGTTTGTAGCCTTTCCGCTTCTGAAATACTGTACCTTTTATTCTAGGGTTGCGAGCTGGTGGGAAGATACTTTTGTAACTTTTGGTACAAGACTTAGGATCTTTTAGTTATGGTTTTTATTAAAATAAATAAATAAATAAACATGAACTTAGGACCTTGGAAACCTTGTATTTAATGAGATGGCCTTCGGCACTGATTTTACCATTGGAAATTTTAGTGATTCTTTGAGAAGCACGGATCTGCTTGAATTATTTTCTTATTTAATCTTAATTTAATCTTTTCTTATTGCTTTACTTCTGAGATTAGCCTGTAGGTTTTTAACTGTTGCTTGGTCCAGTTACTGCTGCACAATTCGTAATTCGTGACACCTGTTTTTACGAAAAGTAACAGAATAGTCTCTTCTTAAAACCCTTTGTATTACTATTATTCTTCTCATCCTTCCTATTACCTATCTGTTCCAACTTATGACTATAATCGTGTTGCTTGTATCTTTACAAAAAATTGTTTTATTGTTCCCTAGTATGATTTGATTGCTTATTAGTATCCTATGATTATCATTAAGTGTTGAATCTTTATGATTCCTGATGAATATATTTTATTTTTTTCTTATGTACACTGAGAGCATATGCACCAGAGACAAATTCCATGACACATGGCCAATAATGAATTCTATTCTGTTCTATTCTATTTTCTATTCTATATTCTATTCTCTCTTCTCTTCTCTTCTATTCTATTCTTATTGTCCCCTATGACTATCATTAAGTATTGTACCTGATGATTCTTGACTCTTGATGAATGTCTCTTTTCTTTTATGTACACTGAGAGCATTTGCACCAAGACAAATTCCTTGTGTGTCCAATCACACTTGGCCAATAAAGAATTCTATTCTATTCTATTCTATTCTATTCTATTCTTAAAAGTCTTTAGTGATGGAGCACTTACAACTTCTGGAGTCAAGTCGTTCCCCTGGTTAATTGTCCTCACTGTCAGAAAATTTCTCCTTAGTTCTAGGTTGGTTCTCTCCTTGCTTAGCTTCCATCTGTTTCCTCTTGTCCTGCCTTCAGGGGCTTTGGATGGGCAGAAAAAAGTAATATTTAATGTGCCATAATCATGAGCTTTCTAAGATGACACGGGCAGAATTCTTACGTGTACAAGGAATGGAATACAATGAACGCTGTCTTCTGAATAACCCTAAGTAGGATTCCAATTTTCACATATTGATGAATGGCTAAGGGAACACTAGGTTTGCTTAGTCTGATGAAAAGACGGCTTAGATGAGACCTCCAATACTTGAAGGATTGTGGCAGGGAAGAGAAGTTGGTTTATTCTCCGTCGCAAGACAAGGCAAGACCAGAAGCAATGGCGAGAAGCTGTTCAGAGGGAAACCCAACCTGGAAACGAGAAATTTCCTGGCAGCGGGGAACTTGCCCCTAGGGTTGTGGGCGCTCCATCTCCGGAGGTCTCCAAGAAAAGATTGGACTGGCATTTGTCTGGGATGGTATAAGGACTCTTGCCTCGGGCAGGGAGTTGGGCTAGAAAATTGGGATCCCTTCCAGCCCTTCCATGTACCAAGAAGAGCAGCAATCGGCTACCCATCTGCAAGTCCACATCGCATGTGGCTGTTGAAGTAGAAGACCTACAAAGTCCCTTGCAGCCTTAGGATTTTATGATTCTAACCTCAAAGAAAGCTGCTTCAGCTGACTTCCAGCCCCCGTGTGATTGTATTCAACCAGAGGTGGTATTCAACCGGTTCTGACCGGTTCTGGAGAACCGGTAGCAGAAATTTTGAATAGTTTGGAGAACCGGCAAATCCCATCTCTGACTGGCCCCGATAACCCCATCTTTTCTCTGCCTCCCATTGAGTCCCAACTGATTGGCTGGACTTCTTTGGTTGCCCTGCACAGGAGAACGGAGCTGGAAAGCAAGTTAGTGGGCTGGGGAAGGAATGGGGATTTTGCAGTATCCTTCTTCTGCCACGCCCACCAAGCCAAGCCACACCCACAAAACAACATGCCCACAGTTGATTGGCTGGGTCTTTTTTGGTTGCCCTACACAGGAGAATGGAGCTGGAAAGCAGGTTAGTGGGGTGGGGAGGGAATGGGGATTTTGCAATATCCTTTCCCTGCCACTCCCTCCAAGCCATGCAACGCCACCAAGCCACACCAACAGAACCGGTAGTAAAAAACTTTGAATCCCACCCTGTATTCAACCCATTTCTGTGCTCCCAAAGACACCTTGACTCTGGGCCAAAGACATGCCCTCCATTTCCACAATCTCCAGTGACTGAACAGTTCCTTCTTTTTTTTTTCTTTTTGGCAACGCCAATCTGCTGATTGACAGAAGATATCCCCGTCCCCAGGAAGGAAGCCGTTGGGAGAGCCAGCTATTGCAGCCGTGTCTGGCAGAGCCCATCTCAGTCTCAAAACAAAATGTCTCGAATTAGCTGGCTTCACACTACGGCGTGTTGACTGACGTGTTGCCACCTGCTTGTATCGCCACCTGTCCCTTTTTTTCCTCCCTAACTTTTGAAATCCTGACGTCGTTAAGTCCTTGTTGCCTCAAGAGCTGCTTGGTGATGAATAATTCCCCTTGGGGAGTTCCTCCCATTTCTAGAAAGGCAACTTGATTTTCTTAATTTATATATATGGATTTTAATATATCAAAAACATCACCAAAAAAAGCACATCAAAGAATGTTCTTTCAGCGCCAACTCAGGAAGCTCAAACTGCCCAAGGAGCTGCTGATCTAGTTCTACAGAGGAATTATTGAGTCTATCATCTGCACCTCTAAAACTGTCTGGTTTGATTCTGCAACCCAACAGGACAAACACAGACTCCAGAGAGTAATTACAACTGCAGAAAAAACAATTACTAGCAACCTGCCTTCCATGGAGGACCTGTATATACTGCACGAGTCCAAAAGAGGGCTGTGAAAATATTTACAGACCCCTCACATCCTGGACATAAATTATTTCAACTCCTACCCTCAAAAGACGCTATAGAGCACTGCACACCAGAACAACTAGACACAAGGACAGTTTTTCCCAAAAGCCATCACTCTGTTAAACAATTCCCTCAACATTGTCCAACTATTTACAAAGTCTACACTACTCTTACTATTTATCTTCTCATCACTCCTTATCACCCATCCCCTCCCACTTGTGACTGTATGACTGTAACTTTGTCGCTTATATCCTTATGATTTATATTGACTGTTTCCTAGTGTGATTCGATTGTTTATTGTACCCTATGACTATCATTAAGTGTTGTGCCTGATGATTCTTGACTCTTGACGAATGTCTCTCTTTTTTTATGTACACTGAGAGCATTTGCACCAAGACAAATTCCTTGTGAGTCCACTCACACTTGGCCAATAAAAAATTCTATTCTAAATATATATGGATCATCTTGGAAAGGTATCTTTGTTTGCCAAAGGAGATGGCAGCTGGAGTTTTGTTTTCTTGAACTGGGAGTGGCAATGTGGGACAGAGGCTAATTTGCTCTGCCGGTGTGCCTAGGTTTTGTAATACATAACGGAATAATTCCCGAGTCTTGAAAGGAAAGTCTCTGTGGCACACAACGTGGCTAGATAATTGTCTAGATCAGGGGTCTCTAACTTTGGCAACTTTAGGATTTTGTGGACTTCCAACTCCCAGAATTCCCCAGCCAGCATAGCTGAAGGCTTCACAAAGAACAGCTGGCTGGGGAATTCTGGGAGTTGAAGTCCACAAGTCTTCAAGTTGCCAAGGCCGGATACCTGTGACCTAGAATTTAGAGAGGGTACCATAGAGACCATTACAACCTAGTTGTTGTGGAAGATTTACTTAAACACAGAGAAAAAGTGGGGAGAGAGAGAGAGAATGAAAGAAAAAAAGGAAGGAAAGAAAAAAGAAAGAAAGAAAGAAAGAAAGAAAGAAAGAAAGAAAGAAAGAAAGAAAGAAGAAAAGGAAAGGAAACTATTCTTAAAATAAGAGTTCCAGGTATACTTGTAAGAGAAAAAACAGACATCTTGCAATCTCCGGAACTAAAATTATATTTATTATACCTACTAAGCTTTTGTCAGCCTCTGCTGACATCGTCAGAGTAATAAACTACCATTACAGAGATCCATGCCTTTATATCTCATTAATCAATGTAGCCCTTGAATACGTTACATTTATACTTATACTTATATTTTCCCCCAAACTTGCTCTGGTCACTAAGCACATTGTCCGGCCGTTTTGGTGTCCATGCACTAGGCTGCTTCCCCTATTCCATCCTGTTTGTTCAGGAAGTCCAACTTTCACACTTAGGCAAGCTTGGGGGTGACAAAACGAAGTGATGCAATTCGCAAGCCGCCTCTCTTCCTTTTTTTTATAAAGCCAGGATTCTGTCATTTCAATAAAGCTGTCAATCACTCAGCAGATTTTCCGGTTTGTTCAGCCTGTTCCGTAATGCTGCTTCTCCTGTGATATTAAATTTTGTGGGTACTTGAAGCAGAATCTAGGTGTCTTAATTGCTTTTTTTTTAATTGGGTTCTTTCCCTCTCTTTTAAATTTTTTGTTAAAGTTTGAAACAAACTTTTCTTTTAACTTTCTCAAAAGGAAACGGTTATCTTCTTGGTCCAGGCAATCAAATAAAAATATAATCCTTTAAAAATGGACTGTTTTTTGGGGGTACTGGTAGTTCCTCGACTTACGACCACAATGGAGCCCAAAATTTCTGCTGTTAAGCGAGACATTCGTTAGGCGAGTTTTGCCCACTTAACAACCGAGTTATTCAATTAATAACAACCGCAGGGGTTCCCTTAACAAACAGTGGCAAGAAAGGATCGTACAATGGAGCCAAATTCATGTAACAAACAATTCACTGAGCAGCCTAAATTTTGGGGCTCAGCTGTGGTTGTAGCTTGAGGATTACCTGTACTGGTTTTTCGGCCTCCTTAAAACCTGCAGCGTGTATCCGTTTCCCTCCCCGGAGTGATTCACAAAGTTGTATAACAACATTGCTCAGGGCGGGAGTGTCGGCACTTGGGCTCTTTGCCCGAAGTTATCCATTAAACAGAGTTTGCAAAGTTCACCACCGATCCAGCTGAGTTGTGATGGGGGTTGTTTCGGCTGTTGCGGCTTTGCAACAGGGAGACGCAACATTTCGGTGGCCCCCTTTACAGTGGGAGAGTTGGGGGCCACAAAATAGGTGGGGCTACGTTTGGTGGAACTCGGATTTGGAATTTGAAATTAAGAATTTTCTTCATTTTGAGAACTAACCTTGTTTTCGGGTTTATAGTTGCCCACTTGGGAGCGCAGGAAACTGCCATTGGCTCTTAGCCATCATGGTTAGGGGGAGCGTTTCTTGACAATTTAAATGTTAAAAAGCTGGGTCTGCATAATTCCTGAATGCTTTCAAGGAAATGTTTTCCGAATTTGGCAACTTTTAAGAAGGGTGGACTTCCACTCCCAGAATTCCCCGTCATATTAAAATTCACAAGGTTGAGAAATACCAGTCTGTACTGTAAACAGAACGGGCCCAAGAACCTCGTTTAAATTTAAACATACACCCCTGACATGTTCCAGGAAAACTATTAATATTCTTCCTCCTCCTCCTCTTCTTCTTTTCTTCCAGGATCCTTCGGTCACTCAGCTAGCCAACGCGAACCAAGGTAACCTGGATGAATTCAATCCCTTCTCGGACAATTCCCGGCAAGTAAGTTCAGGGGTAGAGACAGCCTTCAATGATCCACCATGGTGGAATTCCCTGTGGGGGGAATATTTTTCGATGCTCTGCAGTTATGCCCTATGTAGCTTTCAGTGGTTTTATATGTTCTTTTAAACACTTGATGGGGAGCTGCCCAAAGTTGGTTGAAATAGAAATTGCACGCAGATTTATATGCCACTTTACAGTGCTTTTCAGACATCTCTTAAGCACAGAGTCAGCCTCTTAACCACCCCCCAAACAATCTGGGTCCTCCTTTTACAAGACTGAGTCAACCTTGAGCCAGTCAAGATCGAACTCCAGACTATGGGCAGAGTTTGCCTGCAATGCTGCATTCTAACAGGAAGGCAAGGGGAGGGAGGGAGGAAGCAAAGAAAGAGGGAAGGGAAGGGAAGGAAGGAAGGAAGGAAGATAGCAAGAGCACTCAGACTTATATACTGCTTCATAGTGCTTTCTCTAAGCGGTTTACAGATTCAGCTGATTGTTGCCCCCCAAAATCTGTCCTGGGTAGCTACATAAATGTTTTTTTTTTTAAATAAATAATTAGGGGCTGGTTGTCTTATCTCCCGCTTTCTGATATCTGCTCCCTTCCTCCCCGTCTTTTAAGTTTTACTTATAATGTGTATTTTTATTGCAATTTTACATAGCTACTTACATACAGTTTTATTTTCAAGTTGTAAGCCGCCTGGAGAGACACACTGCGGGGTGGCAGACAAATTTCACAAATAATAACAATATTCTCCTCTCATCCTTTAGACAAATGCAGCTCAGACCATCCCAGCAACACAGCCTGCGGGTGCCTCTCAGCCTGCCGTACTGCAGACCTCAGTGGAGCCCACTCCACAGGTGTGACCCCTCCCCCCCCATTATACTCCTTGCATTATTAGAATCCATCTCCCATATCCTAGGGCCTAGGGCTATCCCATAATAGACAGGCCCACGTAGTGCTGATCAGGGTGGTAATCCTCTGGAAAAGATAACTTAATATCTTTTTCTGTGCATTTTGAGGGTTTTTTCCCCCCCTCTCTGCTCAATAAGGAAGAGGAAACAAGCTTGCGTTCTGGATATTTAATCTGGAACTCTCCTTGCCTCTCCCCTCGTCCAGTTAGGTTGGCATTCCAACTCCCAAGGTTCATAGCTAGCTTGCTTGCTCAAAGGATTCTGGGGGATGTGGTCTCTGCACATCTGGAGGAGGTCCAAGACTAATGTGACATGTGACCAGGGTGGGTTAAATCAATCTGCTGCCACTCTCCCTTTTATTTCACTTGACTAATTTGGAATATTTCCTGCCAAACCCTTTGCTAATTTTAGAACTCTGCTGGCCACTGAAGGAGCTTTGCTGAATTTTTCTTCTGTTTCCCTTCAGTCTTCGTTTCTCTTTTTTGCCTCTGGGGTCTTTGGTATTCTCTGAGCTTGGTAGTTTCCTTCCCAAACTGGATAATGTCATCCTTCTCACCCCATTCCCTTTTAGCACTGATGCTATTACCTAGTTGGGTCATGAAACGTCTACAAGCAAAACCACCAAGCTCAGAGACCACCAAGGACCCTTCATGTCAAGCCTGAGCTACAAATAATTCTCTCTTTTTTGCCTGTTTTACAATATCTCCCCCCTCCTCCTCATAATAGTAAGGACCTCAAAAAAAAAAAAAAGTTTGCAGAACCTCACAAGAATCCATGTCTGTGGAGATTCTCAGGTCATGATTGTCCCAAAAGTGCTTTTTTTTTTTTTCCCCAAGAGCCAAATGGGACTTTCTGGGGTTTTTTTTCCCCCCTCCCCCCCTGAGTTGTTTCGCTTCTATGACTTCCATTCCCCATCCTCCAGTCAGAGCCGAAGAAGCTCCTTGGGTGAGAAGCGAAACGTCTTTAAAAGAAAAAGCAGAAAGTCCAGTTGCCTCTTTGAAAAGTAAAAAAGCACCTTTGGGAATCACAATAATCCATCATGACAGTGATGTTGCTTAAATCCCTTCTTCCAAAGAACCTGAAATCGTGAGGAATATTTAATTTTTCTACCTTTGGATGTGGAAGGAGATGCGTTAAGTATATTCCCGGTGCTGTATTTTTCCCACGTGCAGTTTTTCCTCTTCTTCCCTTGCCTCACTTGTCTAACCTGTTTCGAGAGCGAGTTAACTCAGTTGCAGGAGCTAGCAGATCAGGCCCGTCCCGTGAGCTTAGAACAAGCCTAGTTGGTGTGTTGCAGCTGCTGCTTAGACAGGCCGGCAAGTACCTGACTCCCAAATTCATCTCGACAAGTTCAGAGAATTCAGAGAGGCAGAAGTTGCTAGAGGACAGCAGCGGTCAGACTCGCCGGCAGGTAAAACCCACAAGGGCAGCAAAGGCCACCTTGCGTCCCTTCCTCGAAGGAAGTTTACAGGGCCGCCTTGACTTAAACGACCAGAGGTTGGATTCAGCCGCTTCGGGCTGGTTCGAGAGAACCGGTTGTTAAATTTAAATCTGGTTCGCTGAACCAGTAGTTCGGTAATGGCGAGCCTTTTTGTTGCGGTGTGCCAAAAGCCAGAACCCACAAGGCAATGCACCGCCCCCTTACTTGCACTGTGCATGCGCGCAGCCTCCCAGGTGATTTTCGCCTCCCTTTTGAGGCCATTTTCGCCCTCCCGGAGGCTCAAGGGAAACCTCTGCAGCCTAGGAAGGCCGAAAAACGGGCCTTCCGGAAATACCGGAAGTGCCCGTTTTCAGCCTATGGGGGGGCCTCTGGAACCTGAGGGAGGCCATTTTCGCCCTCCCGGAGGCTCAAAGGAAGCCTCTGAAGCCTTTGGAGGCCGAAAAACGGGCCTGTTTCATCACCTCCGGTATTTCCGGAAGGCCCGTTTTTCGGCCTCCCGAGGCTGCAGAGGCTTCCCTCGAACCTCCAGGAGGGCGAAAACGGCCTCAAACGGGCCGAAAATCAGTTGGGAGGCCTGCGCATGCGCAGTGCAGTTAAGTTTGGCTGGGGCTCGCGTGCCCACACAAATGGCTCTGCCTGCCACCTGTGGCATATATGCCATAGATTTGCCATCACGGCAGTAGTTGAACCGACCAGCTGGCCCCGCCCACCCCTCCCCTCCCAGGAGTCTCCATGGGGCCCATTTTGGATGCAGGTAAGTCCAGGCTCCCTGTGGAGGGTCTGGGAGGGGGAAAAAACAGCCCAAGCGGAAGTTCTGGAAGTCCGGAAATGGGCCTGTTTCCCGCTTCCAGAGGGTCTCCGGAGTCCGGGTGAGGCTGTTTTCGCCCTCCCAGAGGCCCAAGGGAAGGTTCCGGACTCTGGGAAAGACAAACAAACAACCCTCCCTGAAATTCTGGTAAGCCACGCCCACCATGGCCACGCCCAACCAGCAAACCAGTCGTTGGGATTTTTTGAATCCCGCTTATGGAGCTCAAAAAGGTCCATCGTTCAGTGAGATGCTTATTTACGTGAGGGTGGCCACGGGCGTTAAGCGAGTCACTGCCGTTCGTTGGGTTAGCCGCCCGGTCTGTTAAAGCGAATCGGGCTTCCCCACTGACTTTGCTCGCCAGAAGGTCGCCATGACCCCGGGGCATTGCAGCCGTCATAAATATGAGTCATTCGCCCAAAGTGTGAAAACGGTCATAAGCCACTGTTTTCTGTGCCGTCGTTAACGTCCAGCGGTCCCTAAACAAAAGGTTGTTAAGTCCAGGACTATCAGTTGTAATCTACTGCTCCCCAAGGGATCCTGCTTTATGGTTTTTATTCCTCCTGATCGTTAAAACCCATTTCCCTTCTGAGGCATTAGTCCTTTCCTGATGCTGTTTGGAGCAAGGACCTGAGAAAGCAGAAAGAGGGGTGGAGATATATTTGTCCCTCAAGGGAGAGAGAGTTGAAGAAGTTCTTCTGTCTGCACCACTGAAATATTCTTTTTATTTCATAGATGCACAATTTTCTAGAAAGCTGATCGCAAAACCCTAAGTGGCAATGTATTTTGAGAGTCTGTAGGGTGGTTTGTTTTTTAAAGATTGGCTTCCACTGGCTCCTTGGAGAAACCTAAAACAGATAACCAAATTGTTCCAAAATCCTACAATTTAAATATTTAACAGTGCCCCCATTTATTATTAATTTGTTTATTAGATGTAGACACCACCCGTTGCACTCAGAGAGTTAACTCACAGTGGGAAAAAAGTCTAAAAACCTTATAAAATTGCAATACGTCAATAAAGAAGAGCCAGATAAAACCAAGAATTAAGAGTAAATTAATTACTAAAAGGCCGAGTTGGAGTGAAAATGCTGGATTTGCAAACTGCCTGAATGCTTTTGAGGCACTGTTTTCCAAACTTGGCAATTTTAAGATGCGTAGACTTCAACTCCCAGAACTCCTCAGCCAGGAGGATTCTGGGACTTGAAGTCCACACACCTTAAAAATTGCCAAGTCCGAAAAAAGTTGTTTTAAAAGACTAGAAAGCAAAACAACCTCCACTCCAAAATGATTATAGGTACAGGCTCTTTCACTAGCACCCCTGCCCACCCCCTAGAATTTATCTTAACCCTCCCCTCCCCTTTTCTAATAATTTTTATTGCTCCTCCCCACCTTTAGTCTGTGGCCTCGGCAGCGCAGGCTGGGCTTCTGAAGCAGCAAGAAGAATTAGAAAGGAAAGCTGCAGAGTTGGACCGAAAGGAGCGCGAACTGCGGAACAGCGCAGCTGGCTTTGACAGTGAGTAATAACAGAGTTGGAAGGGACCTTGGAGGTCATCTAGTCTAGGGGTCGCCAACCTTTTGGACCTCAGGGAACACCAAACTCATCATTTTAAATCCCGCGGACCAGAGACCCTGGGAAAATCCCCCAAAAAAGTCTGCAGGAAAATTCCCCATCCCTTTTTCCTACTGATCGATCGTTCTTTATTTGGGATCGCAGGATACCATCTCCAGCTCCGTTCTCAGGGGGAGAGAGAGAGAGACTTTTGGCTTCATGCAAGGAAATCAGCAGAAGAAGCAGAAGTCTTTCTTTCTCTCCCCCAAACTCCACCAGAAATGAGTCTTTGTGAGACTTGTTGCGTCGGTGCAACCTCTTGGAGCAGGAGGCCTTGAAGGGTCCCAAAGACTCATTTCTGGTGGAGTTTGGGGGAGAGAAAGAAAGACTTTTGCTGCTTTTCTTGCATGCAGCCAAAAGCAGAAGAAGAAAGAAGGGGAAAGAAGCAGCCCAGTGGCCAGGCAAGGCACCTGGGGCAATTGGGGCAAGTTCCCCCCCTCTGCCCTTTCCCCCCTCCCCTCATTAGCTTGTGTTGTTCTCAATGCAAGTGACGCAAGCTTTATGTTCCCACAGGCCATGTGGGCGGCGCAGCCTTGTGTTCCCGCGCAACCTGGATTAATTGCTTTTTTTTGGGGGGGGACATTTCTCTGCGGACCACCAAGTTATTCTCGTGGGCCACCAGTGGTCCCCGATCCACTAGTTGGCGACCACTGTTCTAGTCCAATCCCCTGTTTGAGCAAGAGATCTTATACCATGACAGACAAATGGCTGTCCAATCTCTTCTTAGACACCATTGGAGCATTCACAACTTCTAGACATTCATTCCTGGCTTCTACCTGCGGAAAGCACGACACCTTTAGACCAATTGTCTTTGTTGCTCTGCTCAGCACTGTTTTTTAAAAAAAATAAATTTTATTGAATAAAAATTAAAAACAATTGAACACAGTGCAACTTTCTCGGCCATCATTTTGGCCATACAGGCTATTGTATAGAGATACACATAACTGCTAATTTTCTTTTTCCCTTATGTTATTAGTATAGTGCTAGCTGCATATTATTTCTATTTGCATACAACTATATACCTATTTACAATTGTCTTTTATACTCATGCATTTGTATCCTCATATTTGTCTATTATATTCCATTCTCTTTGGTTTACAAAACTTTTAACTTTCATTCCTATAAAGCGTCAACTCTTCCTTTTTCCTTGACTAGCCATTGAGACGTTTTACTCCAGACTTCATAATACTCTGTCTCACCCTTATCTTTGATTTCTAAAGTTAGTCTGTCCATCTGCACTGACTAATATTTTCCTTATTATTTCACTTTCTGTAGGGGTATCTTCCTTCTTCCAGTTTTGGGCATAGACCAATCTCGCAGTTGTTATTATATGTATCATTAAATATATTGTTCCTTTACTGTGTTTCTCATTAATAATTCCCAGTAAGAACGTTTCTGGTCTGAACTCTACTCTGCTGTCCACTCTTTAATGCTCACCCCCTCCCCCAAATAATAAATGAGGAAGACATCCACTCCAACCCCCTCCTCAGGGCAGGCTTCCAGATTCCGGCACCGTGGTGGAAGCCCTTCCTGAAATGCGTTCTCTTTTCTCCGCTCCAGCGAAACAGAACAACTGGCCCCCGCTCCCAAAGTTTTGCCCCATCAAGCCTTGCTTCTATCAAGATTTCTCCGCGGAGATCCCAGCGGACTATCAGCACATTTGCAAAATGATGTATTACTTGTGGATGTGTAAGTAAAAGCGATAAAGGCCGGGGAGCTTTCTCCGAGGTAACAAAAACATCGAGAAATATTTTTTGTTTAATTTTTTTTTTTAAAAAAAAAAAGGTAAAAAAGAACCAATTGGAGGTGCGCGGTTGATGTTGCCGATTTCCATTTCCGCCACGACTTGAACCTCCAACTAAAAATGATCCTTAGCTCCGTTCGTTGGGAAAGGTCTAGTTTTATTAGAAGTCGCGTGTTATCGCAGTCAAGCATAGCCAGAACTGAGAATTGCGCGCCAAAATCCCTACGTTTAACTTGCCCCTCCCATAACTGTTTTCCATTGCTGACTTCCACGCCCTCCCAAAGCAATCAGGTTCAAACAAGTTGTTTTCACAGCTGTGAGTTCAAGCCTAGGCTGGTATGCAGCTGCCATCTTCTCCCAGCCGGGTGACCTTGAGGTAGCATCTCAGGGAGATAACGGTGTTTACTTTCGTTTCCCCCACACACACACACAAGTGTTCTGCCTCCCATCCATCCTCCCCAGAGTTTGTGGTAGACTTGCTTGTGCTTTGATAGCAAAGCACAAGCAAGAGTAAAGTGGCAGCTGGCAAGCAGTCCCTTCTGCCACGTGGGTGGAGGAAGAAGGTTAAGGGGAGAAGCATCGGTTCCTATTAAAAGCACAGGCATTAACATTATGATGCCGTTAAGATTTTAAAAGCTGAAGCTGGAAGCACCTCTGTATTCTCCAGAGGTCCATAAAAATGGATTTGGTTCCTCAATGAACCTCTCTGTGATGACCCAAAGGGGCGTGGCACAAAAGCAACCAAGTCACAAAAGTTAGTTAAAGTCCCTTTAATACCTCCAACTTGGCCCCCAATGTCCAGTTATCATCGGCTGGAATTTTTAAAGGGAAGAAATTCCATCCGAACCCCAAGTATATATACATTATAAATAAAAACCAACACAAACCACAGCTGCAGCAATTAACAAGACAGGGCAGGATAAGGAATTGCAGAACTCAAAAGATAACAGAACACACACAGTTGGGAGGACGCCAGAACCCAGATAAGACTTGACAAACAAAGATAATGTTGTGCGCAAATGCCCTTTTTCAATCCTGTTTTCCCAGCTGCAGCCCATGAAGGGAATCAGGACCCTTTTCTCCCCCATAACCCAGGTTGCTCCCTTCTCCGTTCCTCCCTGTGTGCCCTAGGATGAAGAAGGGGTGGCCCTGGGTCTTCGTCTGAATGCCCAGCCGGACTTTGCCCTTCCCCAGTTTCCTCCACAGTCACCGGAGCCACACTCCCACTCCCTGTCAGTTCTTTGACCACCCCCTCGGAATCAGATTCCATCAGGGGCATGACACTCTCCTTAAAGTGTGCGTATAGTGGAGGGAAGGTTTGTCTCTCATTGCCCTCTGGCTTAGGAGTAGCACAAAAGATTTTCCCTTCTAATTGGTTTAACCAAGATTTAGAATAGAATAACAAAGAGCTGGAAGGGACTTTAGAGATCTTCTAGTCCAACCCCCCTCCTTAGGCAGGAAACCCTACACCACTTCAGGCAAACGGTTATCCAGTTTAACCAACAACAGTTTAGAAAGCATTTTGCAGAATGAGCTAAGGGTCCCAAGTAGCGCGGTGTGTGTGTGTGAGGAACCCTTTTGGACAACCTGGTTCATCAAACGGAGATATGACTGAAAGAACTTGGTCGAGACTCCCTCTTCAAATAAAACAGTCCTGGAATCCTGTCCGTGCAAAGCTCAGAGTGTGTTACCACTCCAGAATTTAACAAGGGCCTTGGTGGTGCAGGCTGTTCATCATCTAGCACTTAGCTCAATTGCCTGCAATTAGTGCCGGTTCGAATCCCACCAGGCTCAAGGTTGACTCAGCCTTCCATCCTCTCGGGGCAGGTAAATTGAGGACCCAAGATTGTTGGGGGCAATAAGCTGACTTTGTAAAAAAAATGCCGCTTGGGGGCGGGGGCAAAAGCCCTACTAATAAGCAGGCATATACAATGGAATGAAGGCTATTGCTGAGCACTTAGCATGGTGCTCCTTAGACTGTAAGCCGCCCTGAGTCTCCGGAGAAGGGCGGCATATAAATGCAAATAAAATAACTAAATAAACATCCATTGCGGTGACAAGAGCATCCATATTTGTTGTGCTCACGGGTCTCGAGGAAATCCCCTCCCGCATTTGGGGTTTTTAGCGAAGTTTTTTCACTGATTTTTTTCTCTCCCTCTCTTGTTCTCACCTGGCCAGTTCACTCGGTCACCTTGCTGTTAAACTTCCTCGCCTGCCTGGCAGCGTTCACAGTGTCACCCGCCACCATGGGATCGAATTTCGGCCTGTCCATCTTATGGCTGGTCTTGTTCACCCCCTGCGCCTTCCTCTGCTGGTATCGGCCAGTTTACAAGGCCTTCAGGTGAGTACCACGTCCCTCCCAGAGGGCAGGGGTGGCACCTCGTGTTTTAAAGGAGCCATAGGTGAAATGATTCTGTCCGTTGTGGCCCGCCGGCGGCTAGCGAAGCCGGCAGCAAAGTCGGACAATAAGGAGGTTGGGGAGGAACCTGGAGGCTGAGGAAGGCTCGGATGAGGCCTCTGCGTCAGAAGCAGAGATGGGGCCAATTATCAGCTGCCTTCAGAATCGGACAGCAGTGAGGCAAAAGAACAGCTGGAGCCTGTTCCCAGTGTGCGCATGCACAGAGCTGCCAAAGGAAAAGAACAATTATGAACTAAGGGTCGACGTGGGAGTAAGGCCACAGGTAAACGGTGAATGGCCCCTCACATAGGGATTAAAAGAGGGGCAAAAGGGGAGGGGGCTTTTGCAGGAAACGATTTGTTCGTTGCCGCAGTGGGAAGATCTGTCTGTGCATCTCAAGAGACTCTGTGCTGAGTCCTTTCTTGTCAGCACTGTGTTTAGAAATATTGACTTGGCAGCTCTCCAAGCTAGATAAGGCCCATGCTCCTAATTACACCCTTGAAAGACTGTTTGCCAGGCCGTTGGCTGAATGCGAGTGCCAGAAATTCACCTTCATTTAATAAAAATGGTTTTGCCGGGACAAAGAGGCGGTGTAGTGCTTTTTGGGGGGGAAGCTGAGGTCAGAACACGGTCGGGACAGCCCTTGGCTTGAACCCTCTCCCTGCCTCTTCACAGGTCTGACAGCTCCTTCAGTTTCTTCGTCTTCTTCTTCATATTTTTCTGCCAAATAATCGTCCACATCATCCAGGCTGTTGGTATCCCTAACTGGGGGAATAGGTAAGCCACGTGGCCATCCCGAAGCCCTGACGGACAGAGCGGGCTCTTCTGCTGGCAGACGGAGAGAGCTGCTGCCTTGTGGGGGGGGGGGGGGGCTCCCCTTTTCTAAAGCCTCTTCTGTGTTTTTTTTTCTCCTCCTGGTCTGCGGCTTCCACAGATCCCAGCTGAAGCAGCTCTAACTCCATGCTTCCTGCCCTCAGTCCTCGCCTAAAAGGCCTGTATTTCTTCTAACCTTTTCAAACGCATCCCATCTGTGCTGTGCTCGCCTCCCCCTGCATGCTTTCTGATGTGTGAATGGTCTCTGTGCTTCTCTCTCTCTTTCTCCCCCTTTCTCCCTCTCCTCTCTCCCTCCCTTTCTCACAATCTCTTTCCTTCTCTCCCCCTTTTCCTCTCCTCCTTCTCTCTCTCCTTCCCCTTCCTCTCCATCCCTTCTCCCTCTCTTTCCCCTCCTCCTCTCTTTTCCCTCCTCTCTCCTCCTTTCTTTCCTCTCCATCTCTCCCTTTCTCTCTCCCTCCCTTTCTCCCCTCCTTTCCCCTCCCTCTGTCTCCCTCTCCCCTCCCTTTCTCCACCTTCTTCTCTCTTCCTCCCTTCTCCTTCCCCCCTTTCCCTCCCTCTCTTTCTCTCACCTTCTCCTTCTCTCTCCCTCTCTCCCTTTCCTCTCTCCCTCCGTCTCCCACTTTCCCTCTCTCCTCTCCTCCCTCCCTTTCTCCCCTCCCTCAACTTCTTCTCTCCACTCTCCCTCTTTCTCCCTTCTCCCTCCCCTTTCCCTCTCTTTTTCCCTCTCTCTCTCACCTTCTCTTCTCTTCTCTCTCCTCCCGTCCTCCCTCGCCTCTCTCCCTCCCTTTCCCTCCTTCTCCTCTCTCGTTCCCTCTCCTTCTCCTTCTCTCGTCCCTTTCCCTCTCTCTCCTCTCTCTCCTCTCTCTCCCGCTCCCTTTCCTCCCTCTGTCCCCTTTCTCCCTCTGTCACCTTCTCCTTCTCTCTCCTTGTCCCTCCCTCTCCATCCCCTTCTCCCACTCACTCGCTCTTACCTCTCTCTCTCCCACTCCCTCCTCCCTTCCTCTTTCTCTCCCCCTCTCTCTTTCCCTCTACCTCTCTCTCCCTTTGCTCCTTTCTCTTTCCCCCCCTCCCTCCCTCTTTCTCTCCTTCCCTCTCTCTCCGCCTCACTCTCTTTCCATCTCTAGCCATGGTTTCAGTTCTCTCTCACTTACAACATTCTGGACTTAGCAGTCCTCATGTCACCCTCCACTTTCTCCTCCCTCGAGAAAACCAAGTCAAATCTGGGGTAGGAGGTAGTTTGTCTGTCGTGGAATTATTTAACTTGAACAAGTTAACCAGGGAGGGAGAGAATGACGGAGAGGCCCCGAGCGATCCAGATTTCACGCAAAGTGGACTTTGCAAATTCAATTGGCTGTACCAGTCCTCGGTCCTGGCTTACATCAGGAACAAACCCAGGGCCTTCTCCATAAAAGTTCTTAGGCTGCCTTTACAGAGGTTGCTGATTGGGCAAAGAGGCTTTTGCACAGAGCTAATAGCTCATCTTGTATTTCTGGATCTTGGGCGTGTCAGCTACACGTGCAAATTTTACCAGTGGTGTCTAAGATTTCATGACCCTGCAGTTTATGGGCCAGGAAACCCAACTGCATCTGTGAACCAAGTTGGATTTATTAAATTTATTTCCTGTATCAGTTAGCAAAGCATCCTGCCCTGAAAAAGCAGAAACCCTCTTCCCTGATTATCCAATTATGGACTGTCTCGGATTAAAGACTCGGAATTGGTTACTCCTGACTGTCTCGAAGGTGCTTTTTCAAAAGGCGGCTGGACTTCCTTTGGTTTTTCCTTGAAGACGTTTCGCTTCTCATCCTGACAGAACCGACAAAGCTTCTTGGACCAGAAGCAAAATATCTCCAAGAAAAGCCAAGAAAAGTCCAGTCGCCTTTTGGGAAAGCACCTTCGAGACAATCATGGCCTGGATGATTGAAAAATCTCCATAGACCGAATGCCAGAGTCAGAAGAGACCTTGGAGGTCATCTAGTCCAGGGATCGCCAACCTTTTGGACCTCAGGGACTACCAAACTCATAATTTTAAATCAGAGACCCTGGAAAAATCCCCCAAAAAGTCTGCAGGAAAATTCCCCACCCCGTTTTCCTACTGATCGATCGTTCCTTATTTGGAATCGCAGGATACCGTCTCCAGTTCCGTTCTCAGGGGGGGAGAGAAAGACTTTTGGCTTCATGCAAGGAAAGCAGCGGAAGTCTTTCTTTCTCTCCCCCAAACTCCGCCAGAAATGAGTCTTTGTGAGACTTGTCGGCGCAGCCTCTTGGAGCAGGAGGCCTTGTAGGGTCCCAAAGACTCATTTCTGGCGGAGTTTGGGGGAGAGAAAGAAAGACTTTTGCTGCTTTTCTTGCATGCAGCCAAAAGCAGAAGAAGAAAGAAGGGGAAAGAAGCAGCCCAGTGGCCAGGCAAGGCACCTGGGGCAATTGGGGCAAGTTCCCCCCCTCTGCCCTTTCCCCCCTCCCCTCATTACCTTGTGTTGTTCTCAATGCAAGTGACGCAAGCTTTGTGTTCCTGCAGGCCATGTGGGCGACGCAGCCTTGTGTTCCCGTGCAACCTGGATTAATTGCTTTGGGGGGGGGGACATTTCTCTGCGGACCACCAACATTTTCTCGTGGACCACCAGTGGTCCCCAGTCCACTAGTTGGCGACCACTGTTCTAGTCCAATCCCCTGTTTGAGCAAGAGATCCTATACCATGACAGACAAATGGCTGTCCAATCTCTTCTTAGACACCATTGGAGCATTCACAACTTCTAGACATTCATTCCTGGCTTCTACCTGCGGAAAGCACGACACCTTTAGACCAAACAGGCCTCTGTAGAGCAAATTCTGCAGCAGAAGAGACCATTGGTTCATGTTTTTTCAGGGAAGTTTCTTAGAGGAACCTGTCAGGGTCTTTCATACAGCTGGCCTCCTGTCTCTGGAGTCTGGATTCTCCCTTCCCAGGGCAATCTGAATTCCCTACTCATTTAATATTCCCCTCTTCCTTCTTTTTTTTTTTCCTTCTTCTTCTTCTTCCAGCGGCTGGATTTCTGCCCTCTCCGCGACCGAAAACCTGGCTGTGAAGATTATCATGATGGTGGTAGCCATGTTCTTCACAACCTGCGCTGCGCTCTCTCTCTTCCTGCTGAAACGAGTGAGTGGCCTGCGGAAGGACAAGTGATTGACAGGGGCCTAGAACCCTGCAGTCATCTCCTTATGGGTCTTCCAAGTGGCCTTCCTTCCTTCTCCTTTTCCCATGGGGGGGGGGGGAGAGGGAAACTTCGGACAGTCACTAAATGAACGGTTGTAAGTCCAAGGACTACTCGTATGCTTCTAGAATGCCTTTTTGTCATGCCTGGGTGGGCGTTTGCCCCATTAGTAGTTCACTTGTGGTACCAAGCCATGGTACCAACAAAGGAGAATATTTGCAGCTCAGGGTTGACATGAGGGGGGTTCTTGGTGCTCTCTGAGCTTGGTGGCTTTCTTGCAGATGTTTCATGACCCAGATAGGTAACATCATCAGTCCTAGAAGGGAAGTGGGTTTTTGGAGAGGAGGAGGAGGAGGAAATGGAGGAAGAGGAGGAAATGGAAGAGGAAGAAGTAGTATAGGAAGACTGTGGGGTCCTTGGCGACTCTTTGAGGTTGGTTGCTTTCTTGCAGACATTTCATTACCCAAACTAGGTAACATCATCAGTCCTAGAAGGGAGGTGTTTTTTTTAGAGAAGAAGAAGAGGAGGAAGAATAGGAGGACCATGGGGTCCTTGGTGCTCTCTGAGCTTGCTTGTTTTCGTGCAGACGTTTCCTGACCCAGCTAGCTAACAAACATCAGGGCTAATCCATGGGTTTATTGAACAAAATGGGCCATGGTGATGCTGCCACAGCTGTCCAACATGAGGAGCACCCTAACTTTAAACTCTTGCTCAATGAAGGGTCGTAATTCGACCCGTACAACAATTTGCATAAATGGCCGGCATGCCCCCACCCTTGCGCCTCTGGTGTTGGTGGTCTCGTCCAATGGAACAAGGGCTGGGCGGGGCAAGCTGTGGACCTGCCGGCAGGGCTTTTACTGAACTTCTCGCTGTCAGGGTTCCAGCGATCGCCCCAATTCAATCATGAGTCTCGAGCCAAACTTCAAAAAAAAACAAACCCTCAAAGGTTTTATTAGGAGCGATACGCTGGCACGAGAACCTGTACGAAGGCCGACGCCGAGGCACGTCATTTGCAACCCACCTGTGACACTCACTTCGCTTTCTCCCCTCCCAAAGGTCCACTCGCTCTATCGCCGGACAGGCGCCAGCTTCCAGAGAGCCCAGCAAGAATTCTCCCAAGGCATCCTCAGCAACAGGAACTTTCAGACGGCCGCTAGCGGGGCAGCTTCCGCGGCGGCTCAGAATGCTTTCCAGGGAAACTGAGCTTCCCCAGCGAGGCGCCTGCTTCCGTTCCTCACGGTACCTGATCGCCCACGTTCAGGCGGTCTTCTCCCCTCCCCACCCCCTTCCCGGGTGCCAGCAGCAGCCTTAACTCTCACGGGGAGTTTTCTCTCCAACTTTCCCCCCCCCCCCCCGCCCCTTCTGTCTCCATCCGCGTCTTGTTGGAAAGTGCAACCTTCGGGGGTGCCTAACCCTTCGGTGTAATTTTCTTTTCTTTTTTTCCTCCTTCCCTCCTTCCTTCCTTCTCTTCTCTTCCAATATACATATTTTGTTTTGTTTTTTACTTAAAACGTGTGTGTTTCCTGCACTTTTCCACTTCTTCCGTTGTGGCCGGCGGTTTGTTTGGGGGTGGGGGGGTGGGGGGCGGAAAAAGCGATTTTTGCACTCTTGACTCACCCGTTGGAAGCATCCCTGAACAATCCCTTCCTTTCGTCTTCCCGGCTGCTGCCTTTGATGATTTTTAATGAGCCGAAGATCATTAACCGCCAGCATAGGATGAGCTGTACAGTACGGGCCGTATTTCCCGCCCCTCCCCCCGGTATATGTTTTCTGGGAGATGCGAAAGACACAATTTGTGGAAGACACTCTTGGCTCTCCAAAGCCAGCAACACAAACCAAGTTTCCTATCTGGGGGTTAGAATTTTTGGAGTGTCGGGGAAGCATAATGGCTTATTCCCCAGTAACATTAAGCCCCCTGAACATTAGCAACCTGGATTTTAAAAGGAGGTGATGGGGTTTCAGGTTATTAAACAATGGAGCAAACCTTGAGATGAAGGAGGCAATTATTTCTAATTCGATTTTATTTGGTGCTGTCGTATCTGCTTTGATCCCTCTGCCCTCCTCGCCCAGCCTCAGTACAACTGCCAAAGCAAATAGTTCTTCAAAAAGAGCACGTTTTAGCAAAAGCTCCTATTTCTCAATAATAATAATAATAATAAAATAGGCCTATGGAAACACCTCCTCTGATTTTTACCAGATTGCCAGCACCTTTGGTTTCAAAATAAAATTTGGAGAGGAAAAAAAATGAGGGTTTTAGCCAAGGCTTGTTTGGGGCAGAATGGATGACAGGCAGCTGCATCCAAAAATCTTAATTCTCTTTTTATTCAAAGCTGAAGGACAGCCGTTAAAAAAAAAACACGCTTGGCCTCTCCTCAAAAGGCCCATTATGAGTTCTCTGCAAAACGAAATCAGTGTAAAAAAGAAAATTTTAGATCCCTCCTCCTCTGGATTGATGGATCAACTCGAAATTGGGGATATAGCTCTCAAAAACACTAAACGCTCTTTGGTTGCTTCCATCGACCTAATTTAAGCGATCTAAGATGCACATCTTATAAAGTATCTTTTAATAAATCTGATGAAGAAGAAACATTCAAAGGGCTGAGATGCATTTGCAGTCCCACTAACCATTTTTTTTCCTCCTTGCTTTTTATTTCTTTAGATAAAACTATTGTGTCTTTCTCTCCTCCCCACAAATACGTAGGTGTATAAGGTCTGTTTGTTTGTTTTTCCACCATGGATGTTTCCAAACCTTTCTGAGATTGGATGTACCATAGTGCATCCCACAGGGAAGTAGCTCTTGGTTTCTGTCTCTTTTTTTATTATTATTGTTATTCTTTGAAGATATATAATGATGGCAGAAATGAGATTTTTTTTTTTAAAAAAAGAAAAATCTTCCCCTCTTGGATTTTCCACTTCTAATTTTTTTTTTTTTTTTGGTTCCTGTAAAAAAAATTGTATATGTCAAACTTTTGTGGTTAAAATGCAGAATAAAAATATCGAGACTTAGTAGAAACGTCTTTTGCTTTAAATTGTGTGTTCCTTTGAATGGCATTAAGCATCGGAGCTCTTGTGTTTCTTTTATTGCCTTGTCTTGTTCTGTTCCTGAATATCTTGTTTTATATTATTTGTTTGTTGAGCATGTACAAGATAACAAGTATAGCTAGGAACATAAGCACGAACACAGGAAGTAAATACAGATAAACGAGGACAGATAAATCTTGATGGTGTCCTTCAAAAGATGAACAGGAGCAATGCAAACCGATTTCTGGAGGCAGCTCCCAAAGGAAATGATTCAGGGGATCATTTTCGGGCATCCTGAGACAGGCAGAAACTTAGGGGCTGTTTGCACACTGTGCAATTTTCTGACCTTACAAGACACACCCAGTCACAAACACAACAGAGGCTGGGCCTGCACAACATGCTTTGGCACAACATAACACACACACACACAAACACAGGGAGGGAGGGAGTTTGTACCTCACTTTTATTACTGTTTTTATCAATAATTCAAGGTGGCAAACCTACCTCATGTTCCTCCCTCCCTCTTATTTTCCCCACAAATGCAATCTTGCAAGGTGGGCCGGATACCCAGCTGGCTTTCATGCCTAACATGGAACTAGAACTCTCCCATCACCCGGTGTTTGGCCCAGACTCACCCAGCTGGCTGTCATGTCTATGGTGGAGCTAGAACTCACCGTCTCCTAGTAAATTGCTCAAACTCACCCAGCTAGGTTTCTTGCCTAAGGCAGGACTGGAACTCACTATTTCCTGGCGATTGGCCCAAACTCACCCAACCACGTTGTCAAGTCTTAAGGTGGAAATACAACTCACCATCTTCTGGTAATTGGCCCATAGTCACACATGTATTGAAGGCAAGACTAGAACTCACCATCTCCTAGTCACCCAACCAGGTGGAACTACAACTCACCATTTCCTGGTAATTGGCCCATAGTCACCTAGCTGGCTTTTGTACCCAAGGCAAGATTAGAACTCCCCATCTCCTGGTCACCCAACTAAGTGGAACTACAACTCACCGTCTCCTGCTAATTGGCCCATAGTCACCCAACCAAATGGAACTAGAACTCACCATCTCCTGGTTATTGGCCCATAGTCACCCAGCTGGTTTTTGTACCCAAGGCAAGACTAGAACTCGCCATCTAGTCACCCAACTAAGGAGAATTACAACTCACTGTCTCCTGCTTATTGGCCCAAAGTCACCCAACCAAATGGAACTAGAACTCGCCATCTCCTGGTAATTGGCCCATAGTCACCCAGCTGGTTTTTATACCCAAGGAACTCTCCATGTCATAGTCACCCAACCAAATGGAAGTAGAACTCACCATCTCCTGGTAATTGGCCTATAGTCACCCAGCTGGCTTTTGTACCCAAGGCAAGACTAGAACTCACCATCTCCTAGTCACCCAACCAAGCGGAACTACAACTTAGTCTGCTGACTTCTACCCTGGTGCCTTCACTCCTGGACCAAAACCGGCCTTAAGGGGCTTCCATGTCCACCTTTACCCCGGGCCAAGCCGTTCCGCCCCCCTTTCCCCCCATCGTCCTCCCACCCACCCACCCCAAGGAGTTTCCGGGCCCGCAGCGCAGCGTTGCAAGCGGCGTCGCCCAGCAGCTGCCAAGCCGGTTGCGCGCCGACAGCTGCGCTTTCCCGGCTTCTTTGCCAACCAGGAAGCGGAGCAGGAGGAGCCACGGCCGCCTCCGCCTCTTGCCTCCAGAGACCCGGAGGAGCCCAGCCCGGCCCGGCCGCCTCGCCTGCCCCGGCGGTGGCTGCGGTGGAGATGGCCGGGGCCGGCTGGGCACCTCCGCAGCTGGAAGATTTCTTGCTCACCGAGCGGCTGGGCAGCGGCACCTACGCCACCGTCTTCAAAGCCTACAGGAAGGTAAGGCGGAGGGGGTGGAGGGTAGGCGGCTGGCCAGGAGCAGCCGAGGAGCCCCCTTTTTGCCCTTGGTCGGCTCGGGCCGGGCAGCCAAAAGTGGAGCCTCCCCTGGCCGTGGAAGTCTACCTGGAAGGGCAACCTGCGCGCCGATTCTTGGGTTGGGGACGCGCGTGCCAAAAAAAAAAGGCGGGGGGGGGGAGCCAGTCGGACAGGAGTCTTGGGGGGGGGGATGATTGACACACACACACACACAGCCCTCCTCAGGGGGTTCCTAAAGGTTGTGGTCTTGGAGCCCCTTCCCCACTTTGCCAAAATGAGGGTAGAGAATTGGGGTGCAGGGAATTAATGATCTGTGGATGGTGTTAAAAGTGAAAGCGGAGGCATGCGCAAAAACCTGATGGATTGGATGGCGCAACCAGGACCGAAAAAGCAAGGAAATGTTAAGAAAGGTGGGATATTTTTCACGAAGAACGAACAAACAAAAACACCCCCTTCCCATATTTTGTTAGCAGGTTAAAAAAAAAAAAAATCACGAGGCGCAGAGGGGCGTTTGTTTGTTTATTATGTATATTTATTTATTTATTTATTTATTTATTTATTTGCTTACCAAATAATAGGTATTAGTATAAACACGAGTAAGAATACGGAAAATGGGTACGATTAAATGGGGACAATAGGTCAGGGACGGTAGGCACGATGGTGCGCTTATGCATAATAATAAATAAATATTAAATAATTACATTAATTTAAATAAATAAATAAATAAATAAATAAATAAATAAATAAATAAATAAATAATATGTATTTGTTTATTACAGTTTTCTTCCCACCCATCTCCCCTACAAGTATTCAGGGTTAAAAAAAAAACAACCCTATTCTTAAAAGCTAAAAAATACAAAGTATAAAACAATTAGTCTCTTTTAATAATTTAAACAATGCAGCCCAAAGACGAACAGGGGTAGATTACAAGCATTTCGTCCTGACTCATCAGCACCTACATTACAATAACCCGGTGAAAATCAGCTTCAAATATAAGAGCTATTAGATGTCCACTCATAAAACATGAGATCTATTTTCACCTTGTTGTTGTAATGTAGGTAGGTACTGATGAGTCAGTACGAAATGCTTGCATCTACCTCTGTTCGTCTTTTGGCTGTATTGTTTAAAATATAAAATACCGAAGGTTGAAAAACATTATAAAAAGCTAAACAATAAAAAATACCCAAGGTTAAAAAACATTTTAAGAAGCTAAAAACTATAAAATACGCAAGGGTAAAAAACATTTTGAAAAGTTAAAATATAAAATACCCAAAGTTAAATTTAAAAAACCTAAAAAATATAAAACACATTTGGTTAAAAACATTTTAAGAAGCTAAAAACTATAAAATACGCAAGGTTAAAAAACATTTTGAAAAGTTAAAACATAAAATACCCAAAGTTAAATTTAAAAAACCTAAAAAATATAAAACACATTTGGTTAAAAAACATTTTAAAAAGTGAAAAAATATAAAATATCCAAGGTTAAAAAGCATTTTAAAAACCTAAAAACTATAAAATACGCAAGGTTAAAAAACATTTCAAAAAGCTAAAACATAAAATACTCAAAGTTAATTAAAATAAAAACCTAAAAAATATAAAATACGTATGGTTAAAAACATTTTAAAAAGCTAAAAAATATAAAATACCCAAGGTTAAAAAAAAACATTTTAAAAAGCTAAAAAAAATATAAAATACCCAAAGTTAAAAAAAAAAAAAATTAAGCTAAGAAATATAAAATAAAAACCTTACTAGAAAATTCCCAGCTCTTTTCCTTTCTGTCTTGTTAGAAGAACGCCCGGGAAGTGGTAGCCATCAAATGCGTGAGTAAGAAAAATTTGAACAAGGCCTCTGTCGAAAACCTGCTGACCGAAATTGAGATCCTGAAGAACGTCCGGCACCCTCACATTGTGGAGTTAAAGGACTTCCAGGTGCAAAGAAGAAAGTGGGGGGGTGTCTTTTGCCTGAGGTTGAGGTGTGAGTCCCCTTGTTCAGTGCCGTTATAACTTGGAACGGTCGCTCAACAAATGGTTGTAAGTCAAGGACTACCCCCAAAGGAGCTAAAGCCATTTCTTTGACCAAGAACTTAGAGCACCCGCCTTCTGAGTGCAATTTTGCACACATTTATTCAGCAATAACTCCCAATGGGGCTAGGTATTCCCTCCAGAAGGACTAGAAACTTGGAAAAAAGAAAGAGGTTGGCTGGATGCGAATGGGAAAGTAGATGTGCTTTTGAGAAACTTGATGGAGGTTTTTTTTTTTCCATCTCTTCTTTTAGTGGGACAAGGAATACATCTACTTAATCATGGAATATTGTGCTGGGGGCGATCTATCCCGTTTTATTCGTAGCCGGAGGATTCTTCCAGAAAAGGTGGCTTGTATATTTCTACAACAACTGGGTGAGGAATAAGAAGAGAAACTTGTGGACTTCAACTCCCAGAATTCCCTAGCCAGCTATGCTATCCTGGCGGGGGAATTCTGGGAGTTGAAATCCACAAGTCTTAAAAGTTGCCAAAATTGTATATTCGTGGTTTAGAGCCGTGTTTCTTTAAGAGGGTTGAACTTCAACTTGGAGGTTGGGGAATTCTGGGACTTGAAGTCTACCTTTTTGAAAGTTGTTGAGGTTAAGAAACACTGGCTTAGGGATCTAGTCCTCAAGAATATGGATTGTTTCTGAGTGCATTTTCCTTTTTTTCAAAGCAGCTTGTGCCTTGAAGTTCCTTCACGATAAGAATATCTCCCATCTGGACCTCAAACCGCAGAATATCCTACTGAGTTCCTTGGAAAAACCTCATCTCAAGCTGGCAGGTATGGAAAGGACCGGAACGACGGAGTAAAGTTGAGCTCAATTTCTCATTAAAATCCCTTCAAGTGGAAGAAAAGTGTGAATTATTTTGGTTTGTCAAGACTTATCTGGGTTCTGGTGTCCTCCCAACTGTGTGTGTTTTGTTATCTTTTGAGTTTTGCAATTCCTTATCCTGCCCTGTCTCGTTAATTGCTGCAGCTAGTGGTTTGTGTTGGTTTTTATTTATAATTTATATGTACTTTGGGTTCGGATGGAATTTCTTCCCTTTAAAAACTGTTCTTGGGAGAGTTTTCTCTCCATCCGAGGATAACTGGACATTGGGGGGCCAAGTTAGAGGAATTAAAGGGACTTTACCTATTTTTGTGACTTGGTTGCTTTTGTGCCACACCCTGGTCATCACAGGATTTTGCTCACAAGTAACACAATCAGTAGGGGTTGACTTTACTATTTTGGCTGTTAAAACATCATCCTCTTTAACAACCCCATAATTCCTTGCTGGGTGGACTCTGCGCAACTCAATGGAGCTGAGAGTTTACTGGCCGGATGCTCTTCCTGTTGTCAGTGCGGAGTTTTATTCAGCAGATATATTCTCATCCTGCCCAGAAAGAGAAACACCTGCCTCTAACCTAGGATCGAACTCATAACCTCCTGATTGTGAGGCAAGAGCTTCACCTCTAGGCCACCTCACCTTATGTCGGTTGCAAATGCAAGGAGCAATCATAAAGCACTTTTGGGAAGCCCCCCTCAAAAATAATCGGTAAATGAATGGTTGTAATGGTTAGGATTGCTAAACCCTAATCCTAAACCTTAATCATGGTTTCCCCAGGATGCAGGAATGACCCTCCTGCAAAGGTTTTTAATCAATGCTCCCTCTTTCCCCTCCTAGATTTTGGGTTTGCACAACACATGTCCCCCAGGGACGAGAAACATGTGTTGAGAGGTTCCCCACTTTACATGGCGCCAGAGATGGTGTGCAGTCGGCAATATGATGCCCGGGTAGATTTGTGGTCGGTGGGCGTGATCCTCTATGGTAAGAGAAGATGAGATAACATTTTTCTGTAAACATACTAGCACATATTAAAAAATGAAATTCTGATGCCAGCTCTCAAAAGATAGACAGATAGATAGATGGACAGACAAACAGACAGACAGATAGATAGTTACATACGTACATACATACGTATATACATAGCCATACACACCCTTACACATACATATACATTTGCTATATATATACTTGGTCTGTTGTGTGGATGCTTGTGTGTTTTAGGGGGTGGGGAATTTTGGTGGCTAGGGGTGTGTTTGGGGATTGTCATGCGTGTGTGCATGTTGGGTCTGGTCTCTGGGTGTTATGTGAATTTCGTTGTATGGGTATACTCTGTATATACGTACAATGACAATAAGTATTATTATATATTTGTACATATACTGGTGGCGCAGTGGTTAGAGTGCAGCACTGCAGGCTACTTCTGCTGACTGCTGGCTGCCTGCAATTTGGCAGTTTGAATCTCACCAGGTTCAAGGTTGACTCAGCCTTCCGTCCTTCCGAGGTTGGTAAAATGAGGACCCAGATTGTTGGGGGCAACAGGCTGACTCTATAAATAGCTTAGAGAGAGCTGTAAAAGCACTGTGAAGTGGTATATAAGTCTAAGTGCTATTACTAAGTGGGAAGGAAGGAGGGAGAGAAGAAAGAGAGGAAGGAAGGAAGGAAGGAAGGAAGGAAGGAAGGAAGGAAGGAAGGAAGGAAGGAAGGAAGGAAGGAAGGAAGGAAGGCCCGTGATGGCACAGTGCTTAGATTGCAGCATTGCAGGCAAACTCTGCCCATTGCCAGCAGTTCAATCCTGACCGGCTCAAGGTTGACTCAGCCTTCCATCCTTCCAAGGTGGGTAAAACAAGAACCCAAATTATTGGGAGCCAGAGGCTGACTCTATAAATAGCTTAGAGAGAGCTGTAAAAGCACTGTGAAGTGGTATATAAGTCTAAGTGCTATTACTAAGTGGGAAGGAAGGAGGGAGAGAAGGAAGAGAGGAAGGAAGGAAGGAAGGAAGGAAGGAAGGCCCGTGATGGCACAGTGCTTAGATTGCAGCATTGCAGGCAAACTCTGCCCATTGCCAGCAGTTCAATCCTGACCGGCTCAAGGTTGACTCAGCCTTCCATCCTTCCAAGGTGGGTAAAACAAGGACCCAAATTATTGGGAGCCAGAGGCTGACTCTATAAATAGCTTAGAGAGAGCTGTAAAAGCACTGTGAAGTGGTATATAAGTCTAAGTGCTATTACTAAGTGGGAAGGAAGGAGGGAGAGAAGGAAGGAAGGAAGGAAGGAAGGAAGGAAGGAAGGAAGGAAGGAAGGAAGGCCCGTGATGGCACAGTGCTTAGATTGCAGCATTGCAGGCAAACTCTGCCCATTGCCAGCAGTTCAATCCTGACCGGCTCAAGGTTGACTCAGCCTTCCATCCTTCCAAGGTGGGTAAAACAAGGACCCAAATTATTGGGAGCCAGAGGCTGACTCTATAAACTGCTTAGAGAGGGCTGGAAAGCACTGAGAAGCGGTACGTGACTCTTAAGTACTATTGTTATTGCTATACACACACACACACATACATTTATTAATCACACACACACCTCGATGGTCTAGGTCCATAAATAGCAGCCGAGTATTTAATTCCTTTTCAGAGTGCCTCGGGAGAAGGGCGGTATATAAATTTAAAAAATAAATAAATAGGTCGATGTCTTTTGAAATCACTTTCCAAGTGATTTGAAAGCCGTGGTTGTGGATTTGCAAGACATCTGGTCCTTAACCAGGTTACCCTTTCTCCCTCCCTTCTTCTTAGAGGCTCTCTTTGGCCGGCCTCCTTTTGCTTCCAAATCGTTCACGGAGCTGGAAGAGAAGATCCGGAGCAGCCAACCTGTTGAGGTAACCCTGCAAGGCCGCAGATGGGGATGGATGCCTTTGTTGGTTGTGCTGCGAGTTTTACAGCTGGGGTTTTTTTTCCCGAGCTGCTTTGCATTCCCTTTTCCTTCCTTCGTGCCTTTTTATTTTTTTTCTGAGAAGGGATCCGTCGTTTCCGCAGATTCTCTAAGGTAAGGGTCACCTCAGAGACCACCAAATTCGTCATTTTAAATCCTGCGGACCAGAGACCCTGGGAAAATCCCCCCAAAAAAGTCTGCGGGAAAATCCCCCACTCTGTTTTCCTACCGATCGATCGTTCTTTATTTGGGATCTCCAACTCTGTTCTCGGGGAGAGAGAGAGAGAGAGACTTTTGGCTTCATGCAAGGAAAGCAGCAGAAGCAGCAGAAGTCTTTCTTTCTCTCCCCTAAACTCTGCCAGAAATGAGTCTTTGTGAGACTTGGTGCAGCCTCTTGGAGCAGGAGGCCTTGCAGGGTCCCAAAGATTTGTTTCTGGCGGAGTTTGGGGGAGAGAAAGACAGACTTTTGCTGCTTTCCTTGCGTGCAGCCCAAAGCAGAAGAAGAAAGAAGCAGAAAGGTGGCCAGGCCAGGCACGTGGGGCAAGTGGGGCCAGTCCCCCCCCCACCCTCTTCCCCCTCTCCTCACTACCTTGTGTGTTCACAATGCAAATGACGCAAGCTTTGTGTTCCCACGGGCCATGTGGGCAGCACAGCCTTGTGTTTCCCTGGAACCTGGATTAATTGCTTTGGGGGGGATATTTCTCTGTGGACCACCAAAATTTTCTCGCGGACCACCAATGGTCCCCGGCCCACCGGTTGGCGGCCCCCCTACTCTAAGGGATCCCTTATTTATTTATTTATTTTATTTGCATTTATATGCCTCCCTTCTCCGGAGACTCAGGGCAGCTTACAGTCTAAGGAGCACCATGCTAAGTGCTCAGCAATAGCCTTCATTCCATTGTATATGCCTGCTTATTAGTAGGGCTTTTTGGCCCCCTCAAGCGGCATTTTTACAAAGTCAGCTTATTGCCCCCAACAATCTTGGGTCCTCAATTTACCTACCCCGAGAGGATGGAAGGCTGAGTCAACCTTGAGCCTGGTGGGATTCGAACCTGCACTAATTGCAGGCAATTGAGCTAAGTGCTAGATGATGAACAGCCTGCACCACCAAGGCCCTTGCACAAGCCTGCATCCCACACCGTTTGGCTTCTCTTTTGAGTGATTGAAAAGTCTCCCCCGATCGGGTCCCTGTAAACCTTCACCGGCTTCTCCCCGCCTTTCCTGCACAGCTTCCCAGCCGCCCTCGACTCTCCCCGGAATGCCGGGATCTCCTGCAGCGGCTTCTGCAAAGAGACCCCCAGCAGCGCATCTCCTTCCAGGCGTTCTTCGCCCACCCCTTTGTGGACATGGAGCACATGCCCAGCGTGGAAAGTTTGGGGAAAGCCGTGAGTATCAGCAAATGGGAGAGAGGGGGAGAGAATGAAACGAGGGAGGGAGGGGAGGAAGAAGAGGGAGGGAAGGAGAGAGGGAAGGAAGGCAGGAAAGGAAGGAGGGAGGGAGAAGATGAAGTGAAGGGAGGGAGGGAAGGAAGGAAGGCAGGAGGAAAGGGGGGAGGGAGGAAGGGAAGGAAGTAGGGGAGGGAAGAAGGGAGGGAAGGAAGGAAAGAAGGAAGGAAGGAGAGGCTTTGTAGTTCAGTATTGACAGAGAACTACAGAGAATAAACAGACAAATATGCCTGGTTTAGCTGAAAATTTAGAAGTAATAATTGTATCCAGGAAAAGAAGGAAAGAAGGGAGGGAGGGAGACAGAGATGGTAGGAAGGGAGGAAGAAAGGAAGGGAGGAAGAGGGAGGCAGGCAGGAAGGGAGGAGTAGGGAGGGAAGGGAAGGGAAAAGAAGGGAAGGAAGGAAGGAAGGAAGGAAGGAAGGAGTGGTTTTGTAATTCAGCATTGGCAGAGAATAGATAGGCTAATCCCCCTCCCCTAGATAGATCAGGCCAAATCCACTCCACAGGAAAGCTAAAACTACTTTTATTGAGCGTGGCTCTAATAGCAGACTCTTGCAAGTCTGATTGAAATCCATAAATACACAGATACATTACGTTCCTCCTCCTCCTCCTCCTCCTCTTCCTCCTCTTCACAGTTAAGAGAATTTCAGAGGTATCTCTCTGAGCAACCTCCAAATATCATTGGCATTAAGGGAGCAAATCGTGAAGTTCAATAGCATGCTGGTTGTAGAATTAGGGGAGCTCAAGTCCCATAGCATGCTTCCTAGTAATGCACCCATCGAAAGCAAAACTTCAAGGCAGGTAGATTCTTCAAAGATCACCTCAGCCAGGGTTGACACACAGAGGTCTTAAAGTTGCTAAGGTTGGACATGCTGGCTTTAGAACAGGGGTCCCCAAACTTGGCTACTTTTAAGACTTGTTGGACTTCTGACTCCCAGAATTCTCTAGCCAGCCATGTCTGTTTCTTTTTTTCTCTTAACCTCCTAAAGTGGAGAGAGATTGCAGAGGAAGGGATTGCAAGAGAGTAAGCTATGCTGACTGGGGGATTCTGGGAGTTGAAGTCCACGAGTCTTAAAAGTGGCCAAGTTTGGAAACCTCTGTTTTAGAGGATGGATTCTCTTGGCCCACAGATTCTTCTCTTTAACATCTTCTTACATTGCTTAATTACAGACCAAACTTGTCATGGAGGCCATCAAGAAGGACCAGGAAGGTGATATGGCCAGTGCCCTTTCACTCTACTCCAAAGCTCTGGAGTATTTTGTTCCTGCCTTACGCTGTGAGTAACCCAGTTCCCCTTCGCTTTTCCCTTCCTTCTTTCCTCTAGAGTGAGCCAACCCCCTCTGAGTAAAAACTAAGCGCTCTAGAGGGCAGGACAAGGAGTAAAGGGTGGAAGCTTACAGAAAAGAAAAGGAAAAAAAAAAGATCCAATCTAGAATTATGGATAAACTAGCTCGAACCCCGTGCTTTGCTGCCAGACTATGTGGTCGGGTTTAGTTTTTGGGGAGGAAAATAAGGGAGAAAAAATTCTGCCTCTACCTACCAGCATCCATCGGTATTCATCTGGCTAGCATCCAATCAGTGTGTGAGACAGTTGAGGGCTGTTTGGAAACTGAAGCAGTATTTGCTGTGTGAACAAGAAGGAGACAGCAAGGAGCCTGGGCGTGGCTTAGCTCAACTGTTCTGTACTAAAGCTGCTTGGTGCTGCTGTGAAATTGAAACTGAAACCCTCTCCTCTCCTCTGCTTGTGTTTTGCATCTGGAACAGATTTCTTTTCAGTTGGGGAGGGGGAGTAGGCTCCATTACGGTCACAAGTCGAGGATGGTAGACTCCGTTGATTTTGCCTCTCTGTGTAATGGCCAGCCTTAACCCTGCTCCCTTCCTCATCTCTCTTGTTGCCTTCAGATGAACGGGATGCCCAACGGAAGGAAGCTATCCGATCCAAGGTCAGTCCATTTTCCAACTGACCCGATGGCTCAATTTTCAGGCCAGCTTTTTGGGGGCAGGTGAAAATGCTCCTTTGCAAGCCGAATGTCAACTAAAAAAATACTCCTTTGGTCTTTTTAATTGTCAGCAGAAAGGGAGGGAGGGAAAGTAGGGCATTCCTTAAATGCTTCAGACAATTGTTAGGCAGCCGAAGTTGTTGGCACGCAAGATTATTACTGGAAAGCACGATTGATGACTCTTGGCTATGGATGTGTCCCATTGGAGAATATACATCCAGGGGGTCAAGGGTGAAATGAATGGTGTGTCTTAGAGTCGGCTGCACCCAGGTAACGCCGACATGGTCACTCCTAATAAATTGATTTTTTTTTACTCTGGGAGATGTGGCTGGAGACTTATAATTTGAATGGGGGTACATATCGGAGTCCTGACAACAGATTAGACAAGGATTTCTGCCTTAGGTAGGGAAGGTAGATGGGACCCACTGACACATTTTTTTCCCAATAGGCTTACTCTCGAGAAGTCACGTGTAAAAAAACAAACTTGAAAGCAAGCAGAGAAGTAGGACTGGTAAAATAAATTTCAGTGCTAGGCAACTCCTAATCAATATGAGCTGGTTTGTGATCTTGGTAGGCACACCAATATTCATTAATTCTATTTTTTTAAAAATGTATTTTCTATATACATTTATATGCTCCTCGATAAAGGAGTCCCCCCGTTGGGACAAAATATGGCAAACATTTTTATCCAGGCAAAATGGTAAGAATTCAATCCATCTGGGAATAAGTTGGAGCAACCATATTCCCTAATTCCTGGTCGGCTTTTAGCAGTCCGTAAATCCAAGTTTCTCAATCTTGAGAGCTTTAAGACAGGTGGACTTCAGCTCTCAGAATTCCTCAGAAGCCAGACGTATGGAAAAAAAAAAAAAACTGGTTTTATAACCATGTTTTGAAGTTGTCAAGGTTAAGGGAATTCTGGGAGTTAGAAGTCCACCTGTCTTAAAAGTTGCCAAGGTTGAGAAACACGGAGTTCCATTGCAGTTTACCAATGCGTAAATCTCAGAAATAATCCATTTATCAGCAATATTTTATACCAAGCGCCCTTCGGCTGTTCTGATTAAACCAATGTGTTGATCTATTTTGGAGAAAAAGAAGAGGCACCTTAATTTGCAAGGCGCCTAAAGATAAAGGTAAAGGTTCCCCTCGCACCTATGTGCCAGTCGTTTTAGGCTCTAGGGGGCGCTGCTCACCTCCGTTACAAAGCCAAAGAAGAGCCAGCGCTGTCCGAAGATGTCTCCGTGGTCATGTGACCGGCATGACTAAACGCCCGAAGGCGCACGGAACGCTGTTCCCTTCCCACCAAAGGGATCCCTATTTTTCTACTTGCATTTTTTACGTGTTTTCGAACTGCTAGGGTGGCAGAAGCTGGAACAAGTAACGGGAGCTCACTCTGTGACGTGGCGCTAGGGATTCGAACCGCCAAACTGCCGACCTTTCTAATCGACAAACTCAGCGTCTTAGCCATTGAGCCACTGTGTATTTTGGTGTAAAATCATGAAAGCTCTTTTATTTTATTTTTTTTTAACCTTCTGTTTCTGCTTCCTACTCAGAATCAGGTGAGGCTGTGTCCTCCCACTTTTAAGCCTGACGTTTCATGTTTATGTCCTCTTGTCCAGGTGAGCGATTACATTTCGCGTGCAGAGCAACTCAAGGCGCTGGTGGCATCCGACAACAAAGCCCTTTTGCAAAAAGGCTGCCCAGGACGCGACATTTTAAAAGGTAAATTTCTAAAGGAGGGAAGCTGGACGAGGTAGCATCATCAAACCTTTGCTTGAAACAGTGTCTTGTTGATAAGATGTAAATCAGGGTCGCCAACCTTGGCAACTTTTCACTTGTGGACTTCAACTCCCAGAATTCCCAAGCACTGGGGCATTCTGGGAGTTGAAGTTCAGAAGCCTTAAATTTTGGCTGAGGCATTCCAGAAATTGAAATCCACAAGTCTTTTAAATTTGTCTGGGGAATTCTGGGAATTGAAGTCCACAAGTCTTAAATTTGGCTGGGGCATTCCGGAAGTTAAAGTCCACAAGTTTTTTAAAGTTAGCTGGGGAATTCTAAGACTTGAAGTCCATAAGACTTTTTGATTTGTCTGGGGAATTCTGGGAGTTGAAGTCCACAAGTCTTTAAAGTTGCCAAGGTCGGTGACCCCTGGACTAGAAGACCTCCAAGGTCCCTTCTAGCCCCATGACTCTATGATAAACAAGGATCTGTTGCAAAATGATGCCAGGTGTCCATCCTGCAGGCGCGTTGAGGGCCACCAGAGGGCGCTGCTCTACCACCTCCCTTTCTCCAAAATCAAGCCATTTCCCCTGAGCTGTATTTACTACATATTTTAGGAAACAGTGTGTTGTGTTTGCATACGTTGTTGAAGGTTTGCAGGACAGACAATCAATTTCTAGGAGGGTTGAAACTTTTCTTTGGCAAAAAGGGTTGTAAAATCAAGCGTGGGACGTTTAACAAATCGCCTTGTTTAGCAATGGAAATTCCAATCGTAAGTCAAGGACTACCTCTACTGTATATGAAAACCAACCCCTAAGCTCTTCCCACCCGAACCTCTGGGAACTTTCTCTTAGTTTATTTGCTTCTTTGGTTACAAGATAGCACTGCAGGCTAATTTTGTGACTGCCGGTTGCCAACAGTTCGATCCGGACCAGCTCAAAGTTGACTCAGCCTTCCGTCCTTCTGAGGTCGGTCAAATGAGGACCCAGATTGTTTTGGCCAAGAGGTTGACTCTGCAAATTGCTTAAAAGGGCTGTGAAGAAGAATATAAGTCTAAGTGCTATTGCTAAGTGGGGAGGGAGGGAGGGAGGGAAGGAAGGAGCAGGGAAGGAAGGAAAGAAGGAAAGGAAAGGAGGGAAAGAAGGGAAGGAAGGAAAGAGAAGGAAAGGATAGGAGGGAAAGAAGGGAAGGGAAGGAAGGAAGGAGAAAGGAAGGGAAAGGAGGGAAAGAATAGAAGGAAGGGAAGGAAAGGAGGGAAAGAAGGAAAGGGAAGGAAGGAAGGAGAAGGGAAAGGAAGGGAAGAAAGGAAAGGGAAGGAAGGGAAATAAGGAAAGAGGAAGGAAGGAGAAGAGAAGGAAAGAAGAAGAAGGAAGGAAGGAAGGAGAAGGGAAAGGAAGGGAAAGAAGGGAAGGGAAGGAAGGAAGGGCTGTGATGGTACAGTGGTTAGAATGCAGCATTGCAGGCTAACTCTGCCCGCAACCTGGAGTTCAATCCTAACCAGCTCAAGGTTGGCTCAGCCTCCCATCCTTTCCGAGGTGTGTAAAATGAGGAGCCAGATTGTTGGGGGGGAAAGGCTGACTCTGTAAACCGCTTAGAGAGGGCTGGAAAGCACTGGGAAGCGGTCTATAAGTCTAAGTGCTATTGCTGTTACTCAGCTGCAACCCTTTCTTCTTCTTCTTCTTCTTCTTCTTTTGTTTTCAGAGATGTCCAAGAACAAACCTCGCCTTTCCGCTGCTCTGGATGTAGCATCTGCTGCCGTGGCAAAGGTCAGCTGCCCGGGGAGGGTTGCCTGGGTTGAACCCGGGAGCAGGCAGGGACTCTGGGCTCGAAGGCGAGAATGAGTTGCTGCACTCCCAAAGGAACAGTGCTGTGACTTCTGGGGTTGAGGGGGGCCAAGCTGTGGGAGATTGAACAGAGCTGGCAGGGACCTTGGAGGTCTTCTAGTCCAGCCCCCCTGCTTAGGCAGGAGAGACCCTGTGCCATTTCAGACAAGTGGCTGTCCAGTCTCTTCTTAGAAACCTCCAGTGAGTGAAGGGGCATCAAGGAGGGAGGGAGGGAGGGAGGGAAGGACCCAGCGAAGGAAGGAAGGAAAGGAAGGAAGGAAGGAAGGATGAAAGAATAGGAAGGGAGGGAGGGAGGGAGGGAGGAAGGAAAAGAGAGTTGGAAGGGATCTTGGAGATCAAATGGCAGTCAACTCTCTTGATAAGAACCTCCAGTAAAGTGGCATCAAGGAAGGAAGGAAAGAAGGGAGGGAGGGAGGGAGGAAGGAAGGATGGAAGGATGGAAGGAAGGAAGGAAGGAAGGAAGGAAGGAAGGAAGGATAGAAGGAAGGAAGGATGGAAGGAAGGAAGGAAGGAAGGATAGAAGGAAGGATGGAAGGAAGGATGGAAGGAAGAATGGAAGGAAGGAAGGATGGAAGGAAGGATGGAAGGAAGAATGGAAGGAAGGAAGGATGGAAGGAAGGATGGAAGGAAGGATGGAAGGAAGAATGGAAGGAAGGAAGGAAGGATAGAAGGAAGGATGGAAGGAAGGATGGAAGAATAGGAGGGAAGGGAGGGAAGGAGGGAGGAAGGAAGGAAAAGAGAGTTAGAAGGGACCTTGGAGATCAAATGGCTGTCCAGTCTCTTTTTGAACCCCCCCCGTCCCCCCCCTCCCGATGGAGCCCCTACAACCTCTGGAGGCAGATGCTGCCCCCGATTCCTCGTTTTCCCTGTCCGGAAATGTCTCCCTGCCTTTGGGTGGGTGATTGGGAGAAAAGCTGCCCTTCCGTCCAGAAAAGGCGAAATCAGAGCCAGAGGGTGTAAGGAGGTGCTAAGCCACACATGGAAAGGGAGATTAGTTCAGTGGGAGTTTCGGGTTTTTTGGGGGGTTTTGCCCTAAATCCTGTCCAGCCAAGACCTGGCGCACACACACACCCAAACACACACACACACCCAAACACACATACATACACACCCAAACTCAGCCACACCCACAAACACACATACACCCAAACACATACATACATACCCAAACACACCCACCCAAACACCCAGAGCTCACTTGCCTTTGCAGTCCGCTGGAGCGCGAATGGATTCAATTGCATTCAATTCCAGGAAGAATTGACGTATCCGCGTTCTCTCCTTGAACTCAACGTGGCATGAAGAGATCCGATCTTTTCTGCTTCCTAAAATCCCCTGGCTTTAATTTTATCCAGTGGACTCCACATTTAGCCAGGGGGCGAGGAAGCGGAGGAGGGAAAAAAATTCTTTCTCCCCCCGCGGGTCATTTTCTGGCCTTCAAAATGTGGGGGGTTGATTCCTGTAAAGATGGAAGAGAATATATAGGTAGTTCAGGGTTGAACTGGGGGGTCTTGGGGGCTCTCTGAGCTGGGTTGTTTGCTTGCAGACGTTTCATGACCCAACTAGGGAACATCGTCAGTGCTTGAAAGAGAGAGGGGTTTGAGGAGTGGAGGGGGAGGAAGGGGACTATGGGTTCTCTGGTGTTCTCTGAGCTGGGTTGTCTGCATGCAGACTTTTCATTACCCATCTATGTAACGTCATCAGTGTTAGAAGGGAGAGAGCTTATGGTTAATAAACTATACCTCCATCAGCAGGGCTAGCAATTGCAGAGAGATTTACTCCCTTCTAGTACTGATGATTTTACCTAGTTGGGTAATGAAACGTCTGCAAGAAAACCACCAAGCTAAGAGAGCACCAAAGACTCACACTCTCTTACTCTCTCTCCCCCCTCTCTCTCTTTCTCCTCTCTCCCTCTCTTTCCTCCCTCCCTCCTTCCCTCTCTTTCTTTCTCTCTTTCTCCTCTATCCGTCTCCCTCTCACTGTCCTCTCCCCCCTCCTCCCTCCCTCCCCTCTCTCCCTCCCTCTCCCTCTCTCCCTCTGTCTCTGTCTCTCTCCCTCCATCTCCCTCTCCTCCCTCCCTCCTTCCTTCTCTTTCTCTCTCTCTCTTTCTCCTCTCTCCCTCCCTGTCCTCTCTCTCCTCCCTCCTTCTCTTTCTCCTCTATCCCTCCCTCTCCTCTCTCCCTCCCTCTCCTTCTCTCCCTCTGTCTCTCTGTCTCCCTCCATCTCCCCTCTCTTCCTCCCTCTTCCTCTCCTCCCTCCCTCCTTCCTTCTCTTTCTCTCTCTCTCTTTCTCCTCTATCCCTCCCTCTCCTCTCTCTCTCCCTCTCTGTCTCTCTCCCTCCATCCCCCTCTCTCTCCTCTCTCCCTCCCTCCCTCCTTCCTTCTCTCTCTCTCTCTCTTTCTCCTCTCTTCCTCCCTTTCCTCTCTCTCTCTCTCTCCCTCTCTGTCTCTCTCCTTCCATCCCCCCGTCTCTCCCTCCCTCCCTCTCTCTCCTCCCTCCCTCCTTCTCTTTCTCTTTCTCCTCTCTCCCTCCTTCTCCTCTCTCTGTCCTCTCCCCCCTCCCTCCCTCCCTCTTTCTCTCTCTCTCTTCCAGGAAGAAGAAGGAAAGGAGGACAGTGAAACACTAGAGCTGTATCAGCAGAGTTTGGGCGAATTGCTGCTGATGCTGTCTGGTGAGTGGCAGGTTTGCGGTGCGATGCCCGGATGAGGCTGGAGGACAGGAGAAAAGGGCTGGGGATGGTCAGTGGTCCCTTCCGTTGCCAAAAGGCTTATTGGGGATGCCAGGCTTGATTTCAGTGCCAAGGACCCTGGGAGATGTCAAGGGCAGAGGGAGGAAGAACTCTTGATGGACCAGAGGAAAGGGAACTAGGCCAGCCCTCTCCTCAAACACCCCTTCTCTCTTTTTTCCTAAATCCAGTGGAACCTGCGGGAAGGAGGCGAGAATTACTACACACTGAGGTATATTCTCCAATGGGACACCTCCATAGCCCAGAGTCATCAACCATGCCCTCCAGTTTGATATTTGCAGTGGCAGAAAAACTTCAGTCACCTAGTTACAATCTCTGAAAAACTATGTATGGAATGCACTTTGGATTTCCAAGCTGCCTCACTGCCCTTTCCCCCCCTCCCTTTCTGTTGGCAACTCTAAACAGACCATAGCAATATTTTACGAGTGGACAGCTAGAGGATTGACCCCACAGATACCAGGTGTACGGATGTGTTTAGTAATGGAAGAGTCCCAAATCGCTTCCAGGCCAGGCTGATGGGCTTCCCGAGGGTTCCTTGGCCGTTCAGAATGAATGGACCCAGAGGTTGGTCCAACCTGGCTCCTCTGATGTTCTTTAGGCTTGACCGGTAGAGGACAATTCAAGGACCCTTCCCGCAGTCCCAATTCTCAAAAGGATTAGCAGTCCATTCAAGAGGAAATGGCTGAAATGTGAATGTGTATTTGCCTTGGCAGATCCAGATGCTGATGGGCCGAGCAGAGTATCTAAAAGAACAGATCAAGGTATTTGGGGGTTGGGGGGGGGGAGAGCTGCCCTCCGTTGACCTGCAAAGGAGGAGACCCCCTCAAAGCATTGAGCAGGGGGAAATAGGTGCGGGCGGTACGGGTGGCTGGCCAGCAGTCGAAGCCGAGGAAAAGCGTGTGGGAGCCGAAAAATGGGGAGGCCTGAATCTCTTTTTCCTTGCAGATCAAGGAATCGCAGTGGGAAGCTGAGTCTCTCGGAAATGGGGGCCTTTCGGATTCTGTGAGGAACTGTAAGTCTGGGCCCTTCCCCTTCTGTGTCCTTCCTGCCTTCCCTTCCCTTCCCTGCCTGCCTGCCTTCCCTTCCTTCCTTCCTGCCCTTCCTTTCTGCCTTCCTTCCTTCCCTTCCTTCCTAACTTCCTTCCTTCCCTTCCTTCCCTTCATGCCTTCCTCCCTTCCCTTCCTTCCTTCCTTCCTTCCTGCCCTTCCTTTCTGCCTTCCTTCCTTCCCTTCCTTCCTAACTTCCTGCCTGCCTGCCTTCTTTCCCTTCCCGCCTTCCTTCCTTCCCTCCTTCCCTTCCTTTCCTTCCTGCCCTTCCTTCCTGCCTTCCTTCCCTTCCTTCCTAACTTCCTTCCTCCCTTCCTTCCCTTCCTTCCCTTCCTTCCTAACTTCCTTCCTGCCTTCCTTCCTTCCCTTCCTGCCTTCCTCCCTTCCCTTCCTGCCTTCCTCCCTTCCCTTTCCTTCCTTCCTTCCTTCCTTCCTTTCCTCCTTCCTTCCTTCTGTTCCTGCCTTCCTTCCCTTCCTGCCTTCCCATTCTCATCACTTTCCTTCCCCCCTTCCTCCCTCCCTCCCTTCCTTCCCTTCCTGCCTTCCTCCCTTCCCTTCCCTTCCCTCCCTCCCTCCCTCCCTCCCTCCCTTCCTTCCTTCCGTTCCTTCCTTCCTTCCTTCCCATTCTCATCACACCTCTCCATCCCCTTCCTTCCACCCTCCCCTGCCCTCCCTTGCTCGCCAGCACTAGCAAACTAGTTAACGTAGAGAACCAGGCCAGTGTAGTAGCGAAGGCACCTGGCTAGAAACCAAGAAACCGTGAGTTCTAGTCCTGCCTTAAGTACATAGGCACCCTGGGCGACTTTGGGCTGCTCCCTCTGCTTCCAAATAACTTCACCAAGAAAACTTAGGGAACGATTCAGGCTGATGATTCAGGCTGATGCTAGGAGAGAGAAAAAAACTGACTCAAAAGAGATCAATTCAGAGCCATTTAGAACATCAGCTTTAAAACTTGCTAAAACTAATCTGAAATTCGCATTGTTGAGCTGTTGTTTTTTTTTAAACGATTTCATTTCAGGTTTAATCCAAATTACATTTCCCCCCCCCTCTCTTCTACCTTTTTTTAATGGATTCATTTCAGACTTAATCTAAATTACTTCCTTCCTTTACTCTCCCTTTTCAGCATGTACTTTACAGTGATCCATTGCCTGGGAGCTTCCGTACCTCAACCAACAAGCTGTGGACAATCCGAATTTACACCCCATTTTTGGGACTAAGAGTTGCCGGCCTAGAGCTGCGTCCCTCTGCAGATTCAGACGGATGGAACAAACTCTGGGGATCCCTGAGGTTATGTAGATAGTCGAACTTCATACGGCGTGGTTTATTTTTTTCCAGTTGGCAAAGCCGAATTGAAGTGCGTAACCTTAGAGGTTGTATCAAGCACTTAAAGAGCAGGGAATAAGCTCAGGGTAGCTTACGTTGAAGTTGCGTAGCGTATACAGTAGTACACGGTGTTTACAATTGGGTGGTGCCAGGATGGTTCTCCTGTGTATTATCCTGACTGAAGAAAGATGGAGAACCTTGTAGAGAAATGTCTTCATAAACTATTTTCTAACACCTGCAAGAGAGTTTGTTCTTTTATTTACCGTTGTTCTGACCCAAAACCTGGTTCCAAGCAAACCAACACGAAACAGAAGTAACAGCAAAACCTTTTAATGATTCTTTACGAATTCCCTTCCTTCACGGTTAAAAGGTTGTTTCAAACTAATTGCCTCTGATAAGAAGGAGCCTTGCCAAGGTGGTGCAAGGCTGCCAAGAACACTAGATAAAGTTGCCAAGAAATATTTCAAACACAAAAAGTCTCCAAACACTTAGCCAAGATATTCCAAACGTCCACAAGGCTTGAGTGCAAAAACGTCTTTGCTTCCTGCAAAGAACTCTGGTTTCTCAGCTGGCTTTTATCCCTTGAGGAAGGGGCCGTTACCTTGCAGCCTTACTCCCGAGTCGCCTGTGCTGCTGCAGCTGCTCTTTCCTTTGAGCAACCCTGCGCGCAAGTGCACTTAGCACAGGCTCCTTGGGCACCTCTTCCTCATTGCTGCTGCCAGCCTCCACAATCTCCAAAGGCAGCATTCCACCCCCCTGATGGTCCTGGCCCCATCCCTGCCTCACACGCAGGCCCCTCATCTGAGTCCTCGCTCTCCGAGACTTCAGCCATCCACACCTTCTGCCAGCAAACCACAACAACCATTGGGGAGGGGGGGGGAGGGAAACCCATATCACTGGTTTAGGAAACTGGTTTGCAATTTTGAATCCATTCAGAAAATGGCTCCTGGAGCTTTGAAGCGGCTCAGAAGTTCTGTGTAATAAACTCCTAGGGCTGGAAGGGACCCTTTGCCCAAGACAGGAGACTTTGATATCATCCTGGATAAATGGCTGTCCAATTTTTTTTTTTTTTCTAAAAATATCTCCGGCAATGGAGCCTCCACAACTCCAGAAGACAAGCTGTTCCATTGGTTCTCACCGTCAGAAAATCTGAATTTGGATGTTTAAACCGATTTAGTCCAAATCGATGGAAGACATAGAAGATGGGTTGTGTCCCAATAATGCAAAAAACTACCTGATTTTTTTGTTTTTTTTCCCAATTTATGTTCCACTCTGTCATGGACGGTTCAACAACCGCAAGGCAAAGGATTTGTCCCTTGCCAAAGGGACATGGTGGCTCAGTGGCTAAGACGCTGAGCTGCTCGATCAGAAAGGTCAGCAAGTTTGGTGGTTCGAATCCCTAGCACCGCGTGACGGAGTGAGCTCCCGTGATTTGTCCCAGCTTCTGCCAACCAAGCAATTCGAAAGCACGTAAAAAAATGCAAGTAGAAAAATAGGAACCACCTTTGGTGGGAAGGGAACGGCGTTCTGTGCATCTTCGAAGATGTTGGGTCCTGCCGGCCACATGACCACGGAGACGTCTTCGGACAGCGCTGGCTCTTCTTCGGCTTTGTAACGGAGATGAGCAGCGCCCCCTAGAGCCGGAAATGACTAGCACGGATGTGTGAGGGGAACCTTTACCTGATCCAACCTAGGGTTTAGGGGGTTTTTTTTTGCAAAGTTCTTGAGCTCTCAGCTCTTGACAGTGAGACAATCTATGCTCCTCCCGCTCTTTTCCACGTGAGAGATGCTCTCCACCGCGTTCCTCTACAAACCAAGGTTTGAAGCAAAGGTTGAATCATCCCATGTTGGCTTGGAGCTTGGGTGAGAAGGGCCATTCAGTACAACAGTTGGCGTTGGAAGTGGATGCCAGTGCAGCTCCCTTTCCATCTCCATTGGGAAAGACCCCAATCTGGCAGGGGTCATCAGTCACGGGGTATCTTAAGGCCAACCAGGTGCATTGTTGGCTAGGGGATTCTGGGAATTGAAGTCCAGCCATCTAAAAAAGATGCCAAGGTTAAGAAACACTGCATCAAGCCTTCATTGGGTTTTTAATGATGATTTGAATTGTGATTTTCTGAGGCCGTAGGACACCATCACCATGAACCAGAGTTCACAATCCAGATTGGTTCACGCCACAGCTTTTAAGTGCAATATATGAACTGAAGCAACCATATCTTCAAGCAGCAAGTTAAGGACTTTAAATCATTTTTTTCCAATGCAGAGAGCCTGTAAATTCAGAAACTTCATTTTGATAGCTTTTATTTGGGTCAGGCAGATGTGATTTGACCACAGTTATTTTTATATTTACTTTATATAAAATTATAGGCCAGAATGGCCTATAATCTCCAGACTTGGCCACTTTAAGACCTTGTGGACTTTGACTCCCAGAATCCCCCAGCCAGCATAGCTTACTCTCTTGTAATCCCTGTAATCTGCAATCTCTCTCCACTTTAGGAGGTTAAGAGAAACAAGAAACACACACACAGCTGGCTGGAGAATTCTGGGAGTCGGAAGTCCACAAGTCTTAAAAGTGGCCAAGTTTGGGGACCCCCGTTATAGGCACGTACTTAGGGTGACCAACCGTCCTCCTTTAGGGAGGACAATCCTCCTGTCGTAAGTTCTGTCCTCTCTCGAAAAGTATCTTCCTACATGTCCTTCTTTTTGATATTGGAAGATTAATCTGTAAATCTCCGTATTTGATCGATGCCGATCCGATCGGTTGTGTGTGATGTGACGTATTTGTATTTGACATGACGATTCGTCAAGGCTCGGTACAGTGCGGCGAGATGCAATTATGAGACGCATGCGCTCCCCACGGGAGAATTGTTGTGAGAGAGTGCGCCACGTGCAAGTGGCTTTGTTTTTTTTCTTCAATTTATTTGTGTCCTTCTTTTCATTTGTAAAAAAAGTTGGTCACCTTAACGTACTGAGCATTTAAAAGCTTCTTTCTCTTAAAAACACTTGCAAGAGAACTATGCCTTTGATTTCCTCCAGTTCCTTCCGTGATCCAGTGGGCCTTTTCAGGGATGAGGGCAGAGAGGTCAAAAAAGGCAAGATGGCGACTCTGACCTCCCTTGCAACTTGCCAATCGGTGGGTGGGGGGGAAGGAAGAGGATAGGATTTTACCATCTCTAAATGGTACAAAATGATGCATATCTCTCTCTCTCTTTCTCTCTCTCTTTCTTTCTCTCTCTCTCTCTTTCTTTCTCTTTCTATCTCTGTCTCTTTTTCTCATTCTCTCTTTCTCACTCTCTTTCTCTTTCCCTCTTTCTCCCTCTCTCTCTTTCTCTCTTTCTTTCTCTCTCTCTTTCTTTCTCTTTCTATCTCTATTTTTCTCATTCTCTCTCTTTCTCACGCTCTTTCTCTTTCCCTCTTTCTCCCTCTCTCTCTCTCTTTCTCTATTATACGTAATCTCTTGGAATTATAATGTGTGTTTGTACCGGTTGCATAACTGAAGCAGAGGATAATAAAACGGACAAGGTGAAATTAAGTCTTTCTGTTTTGGGACAAGGGGCGGAAACCGAATCCTTTCCCGCCACGTTTCCTTCTCCGGTTACAATCGGAGCTGAACTTTTCAGAGGCCATTTGGCTGTCACCTTCCTTGATTATCTGAATGTTACGGGAAAGAGCAGCTTTGCCTGCGGTTGGAAACGGAGAGCTGGGTCTCTTAACGTTTGCGGCTCTCCCCTTCCTGCAATCAGGGATTTGAAAAACTCGCACAAAGCAACGGATGAAGGAGGAGAAAACCGGGTGAACTTTCTCAGATTCTTGACCTGAGAAATGATTAAAGTTTGGGTGGTTTACTCCCTCTCTTCCCCCCACCCCCCCATCCACCAGGGGGAAAAAAATTTGCCAGGCTGCAAAATTCCTTTGTGTGCAACCACCCTTTGTGTGTGTGTGGAAGAGAGAGAGAGACCACAGCATTGTGATTCCCAGGGGGTCAGGTTGTTTCTTCCTGCATCCAAATTCTACTTTTTGAAGGGTCCTTGATGCTCCCTGATCTTGGCTGTTTTCTTGCAGATGTTTCAGTACCCAACTAGGTAACATCATCAGTACATCTTTTTTATAGTGTGGTGACCAAAACTGGATGCAGTACTCTAGGTGAGGTCTTACTAAGGCTTTATAGAGTGGTATTAGTACCTCACTTAATCTCGATTGTATGCCTCTGTTAATGCAATTTAGGATTGCATTGGCTTTTTTGGCTGCTGCTGCACACAGCTGGCTCCTATTTATCTGGTTGTCCAGCTAATTTCTAGGTTGAATCTCTCCTTGGTCAGTTTCCATCCATCTTTCCTTGTCTAACCTTCAGATGTTTAGAAAATAGCTTGACCCCTTCCTCTCTGGGGCAGCCCCTCAAGTATTGGAAGACTGCTATCATGTCTCCCCTGGTCCTTCTCTTCCCTAGACTAGCGAAGCCCAGTTCCTGCAACCGTTCATTGTATCTTTTGGCCTCCAGTTCCCTAATCATCCTGGTTGCTCTTTTCTGTACTTTTTCTAAAGCCTCAACATCTTTTCTATAGTGTGGTGACCAAAACTGGATGCAGTACTCTAGGTGAGGTCTTACTAAGGCTTTATAGTGGTATTAGTACCTCCCTTGATCTCGATTGTATCCCTCTGTTAATGCAATTTAGGATTGCATTGGCTTTTTGGGCTGCTGCTGCACACAGCTGGCTCCTATTTAGCTGGTTGTCCACTAAGACTCCAAGATCCCTCTCCTAGTTCCTGCTATTGAGCCTGGTTTCACCCAGTCTATATGTGTACTTTACCTCCAAGATCCCTTCCAACTGTTGTTATGCTATATTATGATCAGGCCACACCGCTTGAGAGAGAGGGGGGCGAGAGGGCAAGAGTGAGCACCTTGGAAGTTGTGGGAGCTTCATCACTTGAGACTTTCAAGAAGAGATTGGACTCCCATCTGTCAGAAATGGTGTAGGGTCTCCTGCTTGGGGTTGGACTAGATGACCTACAAGGCAGTGGTAGGATTCAATTTCTTTTTACTACCGGTTCTGTGGGCGTGGCTTGGTGGGTATGACATGGCTTGGTGGGCGTGGTGTGGCTTGGTGGGCATGGCAGGGGAAGGATACTGCAAAATCCCCCTTCCCTCTCCACCCCGCTAACCTGCTTTCCAGCTCCGTTCTCCTGTGCAGGGCAACCAAAGGAGACCCAGCCGATCAGCTGGGACTGAAGAGGCAGAGAATAGATAGGGTTGGCGGGGTCAGACAGAGGTAGCACTTGCCGGTTCTCGGAACTACTCAAAATTTCCGCTACCGGTTCTCCAGAACCAGTCAGAACCTGCTGAATTCCACCTCTGCTTCCAACTCTGTTAATCTGTAAAATAGTGCAGGGTCTCCAGCTTAGACAGGGGGGGTTATTTTATTTATTTATTTATTTATTTAGATTTATATACCGCCCCCTCTCCCAAAGGGACTCGGGGCGGTGAACAGCCAGAATAAAAGCACATATAAACACATACAATATTTAAAAATTAAAAGAATTAAATATGTTGGCTTTACAAAGATTAAAACACGGGAATTAAGAAAAATTAAAACCAAATTAAAATTTTAAAAACCCCTAGGCCAGACCGGCTTGCTGAAATAAATAAATTTTCAACCACACGACGGAAGGTCATGAGATCAGGGATGGTCCTGGGGTTAGACTAGATGATTTACAAGGTCCCTTCCAATACTAATTATCTGTTATCTCGGAAGCCACCGTGAGGCAGATTCTCTTTCCAGACCGATACCTGCCGCCTTCCTTTTCTTACAACCAGAGGTCATGTTGGCTCCTAAAATAAACCAAGCCAGCCTCACATGGTCTCCGCAGCGAAGTTGTCAGAAAGGGTGAAGGGGAGCGAAGAGAGGAGGGAAAAATAGATGTTTGGGAAGAGAAGAGCCTCAAGAACTTGGGGGGGGGGGAGAGAGAAAGGACCCCACGGGAGTCTCCAACCAGGAGAAAAAAAAAATGAGGGAAAATTAGAAACCCACCAAATTAGGACTCTCGCCCACCAGGAAGGCTAAACTCCTTAATGTGTTGGGCGAGGATTTTGAGTCCCTTCATAATTTGATGTCCAAGTCCATTTTTGGCACCTGCTGTCCTTCGGCCACGCTCCTCGCCATTCCGTGCCAAACAGCTGGTTCAACCCCCTTTTTTTCCCCTCTCTGTCAAGAATGGCCACTAATGAACAGCATTGGTTTCATCCAAGCTATTAGGAGTACTGTTTTGTGAATAAAAAACATCTGGTCTTTAAAGAAACGGTTGGACGCCAAAGAAAGGAAATGAAGAAAGGGGGAGAGGGGGGGAATGACAAGTTTTATTTATTTATTTAAAAAAAAAGTCAAAACTTTATTAGAGCTCATTAAAATGCTTCCCTGTTCTTCCGGTCTTCATGTAGATCTTGTTATTAACGGGTTTGTTGCATTTGATGTTCTTTTCGTACAATAGAGACTTCGTTGCAGAAATTCACAATGCATTGATTGCCCAATTAAATACCCCAATCGTTCTATAGAGGGAGAAGTTGGCCATCCTCAAACTGGCCTGAAAACATTTTCATTATTTGTTTGGTTTAAATTTATATTGGGCACCTCATGCCAGATCAAGCATGATTCCGACTGGCTCTCAGTTAAAAAACGTTATAAATCCTATGGCACTAAAACCCAACATGATTGTTTAAGTAATGACTTTATACAAAGTCTGGACAAATTTCTGGCTGATGTAGGAAAATATATTGTATATCATTTATAATACAACATGTATCTAATCATGTAATACAACATACACAGTTTGTTTAGTGATCAAAGTTCTGACGTCAATGGAATAGAGTAGAGTAGAATTTAGAATAGAAAAGAATTTAGAATAGAATAGAATAATTTTAGAATAGAATAGAATAAATAGAGTAGAGTAGAATAGAATTTAGAATAGAAAAGAATTTAGAATAGAATAAATTTAGAATAGAATAAATAGAATAAAGTAGAATAGAATTTAGAATAGAAAAGAATTTAGAATAGAATAATTTTAGAATAGAATAGAATTTAGAATTGAAAAGAATTTAGAATAGAATAGAATAAATTTAGAATAGAATAAATAGAGTAGAATAGAATAGAAATTAGAATAGATTAGAATAGAATAAATTTAGAATAGAATAAATAGAGTAGAATAGAATAGAAATTAGAATAGATTAGAATAGAATAAATTTAGAATAGAATAGAGTAGAATTTAGAATAGAATAGAATAAATTTAGAATAGAATAGAATAAATTTAGAATAGAGTAGAGTAGAATAGAATTTAGAATTGAAAAGAATTTAGAATAGAATAGAATAAATTTAGAATAGAATAGAATACAGTAGAATAGAATTTAGAATAGAATAGAATTTAGAATAGAATAGAATTCTTTATTGGCCAAGTGTGATTGGACACACAAGGAATTTGTCTTGGTGCAAATGCTCTCAGTGTGCATAAAAAGAGACATTCGTCAAGAATCATAAGGTACAACACTTAATGATAGTCATGGGGTACAATAGAATAGAATAGAAGGATATAGGAATAGAATTTAAATGGGATGGGATGGATCGGGATAGAGAATAGAATAGAATAGAATCACAGAGTGGGAAGGGACCTTGGCGGTCTTCTAGTCCAACCCCCTGCCAAGGCAGGAAACTCTATACCATTTCAAACAAATGGTTGTCCTGTCTCTTCTTAAAAACTGCCCATGTTGGAGCATTCACAGCCTCTGGAGGCAAGTCGTTCCACTGGTTAATTGTTCTCACTGTCTGGTATAAACCCTGGTAAAAGGTTTGTAAAGGATGCCTGTTGCTTAACATTGGTGCAATTCATAGGAAAACACTTAACTGGGCCAAGTGGTAGGATGGGTATATGACACACCCTTCTTAACACTGTTAATTTAATGGCAACCACTAAGAGGTCTTTTATTTGAGCTTTTTCCTGTTAACCAAGCTGTGAGCGCTGCTTACTAGAAGTTAATAATCTCTTCGTGTTTCTGAGATAGAGATGAACAATAGATGGTATTGTTGGAAGTTAGCACCCACCTCTCTCCTAGGAAAATGAAATATCCTAGGAAATATTAAAAAGGCAGAATATTTCCCCTAAAAAGAGTAAAGTAGAAACTCAGTGAGGCAGAAGCTCACACACACACCCTGCACCTTTGTTAATGGGCGGGCCATTAAGGCCTGGGCCAGAGTATTCTACATAACAAAGGCCTCTGCCCATCTCACCACCTGGCCTGGAAAGATTGCATCAGCCAGCACTCAGGTGAAGCCATGTGGTCCAGACGAAGCCTACAAAGTTAGCTGAGACCCCCGCCCCTGGGAGTCTGACAGCCAATGGGATATACGTTTCTTACACAGGAACAGGAAGCACTAAGGTGGGGCCCAACAGAGGGTATATAACTGAGGGTCTCTCAGCATCTTGGTCCTTCTTTTCCTTCACCCAACATCTTGAAACCTGTGATCGTCCTTTTCACTTTGGAGCACCAAGCCATGTGGCCCTGTACACCATTAAACCTTCCAAGCAGCCTCCATGTTTCCAGTGTCTTTCTTCCCCACTTGGAACTGAACCTAGAAGGATATTTCTTCCAACAGGGTGATTAAGCAACATATAATATTTTAAAAAAATAAACAGAACCGTAGACAATTGGGTTATTCGTGTCACCCAAACCTAGCCACCAGGTATCAAAGCAGGTCACTTTTTCCTGGGTACAATCCCGTTTTGGAAAATGCCTGTTACTTCTTTGAATTCCTTCCAATTCGCCATTCGAAGCTGTTCCTTTGAAAGAGCTCTTTTTATCACACATCAAACCTTGCAATGAGATGTTTCTTCGCTTTGCAGACGTCACTTGAGAATGATCTTAAAAAACAGACCGATAGAAAATGTATGTCAGGACTAGAAGAGGCTGCCTGCAGTATTTTTAGCTACCTTTAAAAAAAAAAAAATCTCTCTCGGTTGGAAAAAAAACAACAACTACAAAACAATTCATTTAAAAACTCCTGCCAGCTTATTTTGCCAGCCCTGACAAGCAGAGTTATGGGGCAGACTTCTGCAAAAGTAAGAAGCTCAATTAAGATTCCAAAAGGAGACTAACGTCAATTGCTTCCAAAAAATAAAAATAGAATAATTCTTTATTGGCCAAGTGTGATTGGACACCCAAGGAATTTGTCTTGGTGCAAATGCTCTCGGTGAAAAGATACATCCATCAAGAGTCGAGAATCACCAGATGCAACACTTATTTTTGTACAACAAAAATAAAAAATGAATTGTCCCTTTCACATATATCGTAGCTAATTCCCAATCCCAGATCCTTTGCTGTAAGATTTGCATTTGAGCCGCAATTCTTTTCGTGAGGCTGATGAGGTATCAAAGCAATTTCGTGGGAGGAAGGAATGATGTTAAAAAGAGGCTTAGAGTTCGTTTATCTGGCACGGTGCAGGGAAAAGAAAAGAAAAGAAAAAAAGATCTTGAAAAATAAAAGATCAAGTTTGTTCCGTCGCTCGCTCTGGGAGTGATTCATATCAGGAAGTGGTATCACCTTTATTTTTAGAGCAGCAGACAATTCGCAAGATCCCTCAGGTCTTCTTGTACGGCTTGTACGAAATGCAAAGCCAAGGCAGCTGCGTTGATCATGACAAAGACACGCACAAAAATTTAAAAAAAACAAGAATTAAAAATCCCCAGATTTGTCTTTTATTAGGTCAACTCCAGGCTTACAAGAGAATCTCTGCAATCTTGGAGTTTCCAAAAATATTTTGTCGAGCAAGATTAAAGTGTTGTGAGGGGGGTTTGAAATAAGACATGGTTGCTTTTTTTTTAAATTAAAAAAAAAAACGCCTATCGAGTCCAGATTAATCTTAAATAATGTATTACAAGATTTACTTCCTTGCAAACAGAGTCTATAAGGGTGCTGGGTTGGGTCAAGGATTTTTTCCAGTCCTTGCTAGGAAAAGCAGAAGAAAATAAAACAGATTCCCCAACCCCCATCGTTGGGAATATCAAAGCCAGCTGCTAATGTTTAGACTATTTTCATCCTTTGCAAAACACAGAGATCCCTTGATAGATGGGGAATCTGCTAACTTTGATATGCATCTGAGACTGTAAACTGATTTTTTTTTTCCCCTGCTGTTCAATTGTGTTTGATTCTGTGGTGGTTTTTTTTTTTTTTTTGAGGTTTGTCCTTGCCTCGTTCCTAGGGCTGAGAGAGGGTGACTGGCCCAAGGTCATCCAGCTGGCTCAGTGCCTTAAAGAGGAACTAGAATTCCCAGTCTCTCGCTGACTCTCTATAATAAGCTGATTTCACATCATTTTTTTTTTCCCCCACTCTGCTTTCATCGTTTCCCCTCTGGATTGTTAATCATCTCTTGCTTGGAAAGGCTTGCAGCTGTTTTAGAAACCTTCCGTTGACTTAATCGTCATTTTTGAGGACATCATCTGGATTTTTTCTTTCTATGTTTAGTGCGCTAAAGCAAGGAAGGCATTCTCAGAGGACTGAAATGAGCTTCTGTTGGCAAGCAACTCATTAGCACAGAGGAAGAGCGAGAAGCCACGTTTCTGGATGCTGCATAGCTTGAGAAGGTTCATGAAGCTCACTGTCAACTCATAAAACATTTCTATGCCTGTTTTATTGTTGCCATGAACAGGGGGAGGGGGGAAGGGGCAGTTTAAAACCAAAAGTGCATTCCCATTCTTATCTTGCAAAGATTGCGACTAAGCTACCTGTGTTTCTGCCCAGGAAAATCCCTAATTGGAGAATGTGATTGATGACTCTCAGCTATGAATGTGTTTCGTTTGGAAAATATGAATTATGATACACCCAGAGAGGTGTGTGTGGGGGGCGGCAAAACAGGGTCATAGGTGATAGTAAATTACGTGCCTCAGAATCGGCTTCGTACAGGTCATGCCAACATGTGCGCTCCTCATAAATCCTTCGAAGTTTTTGAAGCTTGGCTCGAGGTTCATGATTTAATTAGGGCAACTGCCAGAATCCTGACACTCACAAGGTAAAGTCAAAGTCTACATATCAAAACTTTTCACAAATATCTCCCATTAGGCTCAGCTAGGATTTTCAGGGGCAAGCCATGTTCTTTACCGCAAGGGGTATATAACCAATAACTTGATGTTGGAGAGCAAACTGTCCCAGTTGGAAGAAGGGGTCAAGCAGGGAATTAGTCTGGACTCCTTCCATAAACACAAGAGGCAAAGTCCGACCCAACTTTGAATGTCTTTGACCCTTAGCTGGTCTTTCCTAGGCGAAAGCTGTCAATAGGGAGATTCTTGTATTATAGGCAGAAAGCAATAAAGGAGCTTGTTTGAACTCTACACCTGTGCTTGTGGTTGTGCTCTCTGTCAGGATTCCAGCAATCGCCCTAATTAAATCGTGATTCTCGAGCCAAACTTCAAAAAATTTCAAAGGATTTATTAAAGGCGACATACTGGCACTGCCCTGTATGAAGCCAACTCTGGCATACATAATTCACAGTCCCCTGTGACCCTGTTTCCCCCCTGCATCCCCCCTGGGTGTGTCATAAATCACATTCTCCAACTGAGTACATTCACGGGCTGGGTGTCATCATTCACGTTCTCCAATTAAATATATTCATGGGCAAAAACTCTGGTATTTTAGTTACAATCTTTTAAAGTTAAACAGTTGGAATGTACTTTCACTTCCAAACTGTGCCCTGCTCTTCCAGATTTCCTTCCTCCTCCCCCCCTTTTTTTTTATAGCAACTACTAAAACAGGCATAGGGATGTTTTATGAGTTGTCACTCTCCTGACACTTGATGACCTGGGCACAGATGGGAAGATTTTCCACCGTAATTCCATCAGACAGTAGTGAGGAATAAACTGCAGTGCCCGGCTATGGAGGCATTTATACCATTGGAAACTTCTGCTCCTAATGTAACTAATGGACAGGAAGATCATTAGAACTTACAAAGGCTGTCAAAAGTAACATGACTTGTCTCCTTTCTCCAGGAATATTTGTGAAAGAATATACCTGAAAGGAAACGTCAACTGTCTTCATCAGAAACTCACCTGTTACTAATTTAAGATCTTGTATGTCATCTAGTCCAACCCACTGCTCAAGGATGAGACCCTATGCTAACAAGTGGCAGTTCAGTCTCTTGTTGAAATCCTCCAGTGATGAAGCACCTACAACTTCTGAAGGCAAGCTTGTCCATTGGTTGATTGTTCTCACTGTCAGAAAATTTCTCCTTAATTCTAGGTTGAATCTCTCCTTGGTCAGTTTCCATCCATTGTTGCTTGTCTGGCCTTCCGGTGCTTTGGAAAATAGCTTGACCCCTTCCTCTGTTGCAGCCTCTCAAATATTGGAAGGCTGCTATCCTGTCTCCCCTGGTCCTTCTCTTCACTAGACTAGCCAGCCCAGTTCCTGCAACTGTTCTTCATATGTTTTAGCCTCCAGTTCCCTCATCATCCTGGTTGCTCTTCTCTGCATTCTTTCTTGAGTCTCAACATCTTTTTTATAGTTGTGGTGACCAAAACTGCATGCAGTACTCTAGCTGTGGTCTTACTAAGGTTTTATAGAGTGGTATTAGTACCTCCCTTGATCTTGATTGTATCCCTCTGTTGATGCAACTTAGGATTGCATTAGCTTTTTTGGCCGCTGCCTCACACTGCTAGCTCATTGTTAACTGATTATTCACTAGAATTCCTTCAAGGTCTTTTGGGTCTGTACTTTAGAAATTGCACAATTGTGATGTAGGGTCTGTGCTGGATTTTGCGATCTCCAAGACCGCTAAGCCTCTTTATGCGTGTCTGTGTGTGATGTAACTCTTCATTAATATGCCCCGATGATGCCGTTGCCTTAGCCCTTTATAAGAGAAGAAACAGCCCATGTTTAGATTCCAGGTACGTGACATCTTTTCTGCAAGGCAACAACAGGACAAGAGAATGCATAGAAGCTTGGTCTTTATTCCACCAAATCGAACAGTACCATGGAAAAAAGAGAAGGGAAGCATTGAAGGTCGAGGGTCAAAGAATACTGCATAGTCACGTTACAAGATAAAGATTGCCACGTTTGTTACACAGGTAATTATACCCTTCCCACTAGTTGTTGAAAACATGACAGTGAGAGGTATGTATTGTTAGACACTGAGACAGAGCACAAAAACGCCTACGGGATTATGGTTGATTAAGCACCAACCAAAGAGACTTTCATCCTTGTATGGCTTCAAGGGTAGAATGAGAGGCCCAAGCTGTGTTTCCTCCACCTGGAAAATGGGGGACTATGGAACTGGGCTTTCGGAGGTTCTGGAAGTTCTGACTCATAGTAGGGATCTACAGTGGAGGAGGGAGGGTGGGATTTTCTCTTGCCCCCCCCCCCCAAGTTTTGAACTGGAAGACATACAAGACTCAGAACCTGCCTTGCTTGGCAAGGATTCCCTTGCTTCTTCAGCCTCTTTCTACAAGAAGTGCCCTCTTCAAATTGTGTTTTGGTAAAGAGGGGTGTGTGTATAAGTGTGTGCATGTGTTTGTGTGTGTTTATGTGTGTGTGTGTGGGTGGTGCACATTCATTTCAGCACACAGCCAAGACAACTCCCGGGATAGTAAATGGCTCTTATCCTTCTCCATCAAAAGGTTGATGGAAGATAGACTATCTAGATGTATGAGGAAAGGGAGAAGGTCGAAGAGAGGTAGCACTTCAAGGTGGACCATGGTAAGGGAAGGGGGAGAAGGTCAAACAACCGATGGTTCTAACCTGAGACAGGTACACACACCTCATGTTCACTGAAGAGGGAGGGAAGGAGGAAGATACATTACAAGGGAGGGGATTTGGGCTGCAAAGAAAATACTCAGCTCACACGCACACAAGGAAGACAAACCCGTTGGGCGCCTGTTGGCTCTTTTCTCATCGACTAAGGGTCAGCTTTGCCCCCTCACAGACCACCCCACCCCACTCACACGGGTCCCAAGTTGACCAACTGGGATCAAGAGGCAGCATGGAGTCACATGATGGTGCATTTCTCAGCCGACTGCTTCAGGTCGTCTATGGTGGCTTGGGCTTTGTCCTTCAAGGAATCTAGGTCTAGGTTCTGGATGTTGGTCAGCTGTCCGATAACAGAGTCCTTTTCCTCTTCTTCCTCATTGTCTTGCTCTATCATCTTGGCCAGCTCCTTAGGCAGCTCCACGTCACCCCCGGCGAGTTGGATCTGGTTGTCGTCGGTTTCGTTCTAGAGAAAAGAGGGTTAATTGATGAGCCGCGGTGGCACAGTGGTTAGAGAGGGCAGTACTGCAGGTTGCTTCTGTGGACTGCCTGAAATTTGGCAGTTTGAATCTCACCAGGCTCAAGGTTGACTCAGCCTTCCATCCTTTCAAAGTCAGTAAAATGAGGACCCAGATCGTTGAGGTCCATAGGCTGACTCTGTAAACCACTTAGGAAGGGCTGGAAAGCACTATAAAGTGGTATATAAGTGTAAGTGCTATTGATAATGCCTTTCCTTCCTTCCTTCCTTCCTTCCTTCCTTCCTTCCTTCCTTCCTTCCTTCCTTCCTTTCTTCCTTCCTTCCTTCCTTCCTTCCTTCCTTCCTTCCTTCCTTCCTTCCTTCCTGCCTTCCTTTCCTCCCTCCCTCCCTCCCTCCCTCCCAGTGGTTAGAATGCAGCATTACAGGCTAACTCTGCTCACTGCCAGGAGTTCGATCCTGACTGGCTCAAGGTTGACTCAGCCTTCCATCTTTCCGAGGTCGATAAAATGAGGACCCAGATTGTTGGGGGCAACAGGCTGACTCTGCAAACTGCTTAGAGAGGGCTGGAAAGTGGCATATAAGTCTAAGTGCTATTGCTATTGCTTATGACTCAGGTGAAGAAAATCTCATTGATGACGGTAAGTCTCATCAAGAGGCACTTCTGGTAGATCTCGACTTACGACCGTAATTGAGACCAAAACATCTCCCCTTGAGCAACACAGTCGTTGCGTGAGCGGTGCCTAATTTTACAACCTTTTCTGCCACGTGAATCTCTGCAGTCATTGAGTGAATCATGCGGTCATGAAGCAAACCCAGCTTCCTGCATTGACTTTGCTGGTCAGCAGCTGGCTGGGAAGGGTTGCAAGTGACAATCGTATGTTCCCAGGATGCGGCAACCGTCATAAATAGGGGCCACCCAATTTTTGATCGCATGACCACAGAGACGTTGCAACGGTCGTAGTTTTAAGTCACCTGTCATAACTTTGGCCACTAAACAAACAGTTGTATGTTGAAGGCTACCTGTAGATTTCTGAGTAGGTTTGGAGTCCGAAGCTAAGCAGGAATTGGCCTTGGTTGTATTTGGATGAGACCAGCAGGGAACTCTTGAACGACGGGTTGGATAAGGAAATTTCCTCTCCTCTCACAAAACCTCAATAATGACAGTAACTACTTCTCTAGGCTTGTCAAGAAAAATAGGAGTCTGTGAATTCCCCAAGAATTAACCTTAGCTTGAGAGTAGCTTTACCTCTACTAACAAATAAATTTGAAAACATCTTGAAGGAGGAACATGAGGTTCAGAATGAGATTTAGAACACAGAACAGGGAATATTGGAATTGGAAGGGACCTTGGAGGTCAACTAGTCCAACCCCCTGCCTGAGAAGATTCTATATATACCATTTCAACCCAGTATCTTCGTATTTAGATTATTCCGATTTTTGGAATCTGGAAGGTCTATTGATAATCCTATTAGCTGCATTCACATCGTCGTCAGCTAAAAGTTTTCATGGCAGCATTCATACAACCAGATAAGTTGGTTAGGCTTAATCTTCTCTCTGGCTTGGGGTCCTGTGCGAATTGGGAGGTGGGCCTGTTCCACGATCCGATTGAGCCTGCTGCCACCCAACCGACACATAAAAAACACACCATATTCTCCCTGATGTAAGAGATGCTTGCAAATGTCAGCTGTAGGATTGCAGACGAACAACTAAATGCCAGATATAAAAATAGGCCATTTTGTCAGACTTCAGCCTGGGGCCAAACCCCAATAAATACGGTTAGCGAACCAAATAGAGTGGAAACAAACCTCATTTCTCATAAGCTCCATTGATTCGAACAGGGCCAGTTAGGAGCGGAATTATGAACACAATTGGATTGTCCTAATTATGTCTGTTCTTAAAAAATATATCAGTAAACGGGTAGAATATTGGATTTTAGATTCAATTGGAAAGGATTCCAGTGGAAGCCATTGAATATGTGGCAGTGCATGGCTAATCTCTGAATGGCCCAACTATACTATCATCTTCATCTAACCCATTGAGTAGCCCCAAAAATGCAATTGGTTTCAACTGGAATAAATCACCAGTTCGGTTCAGCCAGAAGGATCCATTTTGCTTCTTAGCCAAGAAGCTTTGGTTGTGACTGGATAGTGTATCCTTACATCTTCCCACCATCCAATCTCAACTGATGAAGCTTCTTGGATAAGAAGCGAAGTATCTTAATCCAAAGCACCTGAAGGCCAGATAAGGAATAATGGATGGAAACTGATCAAGGAGAGATTCAATCTGGAAATAAGGAGGAATTTTCTGACAGTGAGAACAATTAACCAGTGGAACAGAAGTTGCCTTCGGAAGTTGTGGGAGCTTCATCACTGGAGGCTTTCAAGAAGAGACTGGATTGGCATCTGTCAGAAATGGTGTAGGGTCTCCTGCTTAGGTGGGGGTGGGGGTTGGACTAGATGACCTACAAGATCCCTTCCATCTCTGTTAATCTGTATCTACATCTCTATCTTCCTCCTCCTCAAAAAACAACCCAGTTGCCTTTATTTATTTAAAGCACTTTTTGAGTGAACTATGACCAGAATGACTGAGAATCTCCATGGACATTCCCAAGATGATGTTTCTCAAACTTGGCACCTCTATGACCTTAAATGACTGGGGACTTCTGGGAGTTGAAGTCCACCGGTCTTCCAGTGGCCAAGTTTGAGAAACACTTCCTTGATTGTCCTCTACATCATTTTTCCTAGGATTCCCAAGCAGCACCCAACCTATTGAAAAGATGCTATTGGTTCAGGAGTATCTAAGATGGTTAGCTACAGTATCTCTATGCAATAGAAGTCTACCTCTTTGGAGCCTTTGGACCATATCCAAGGCCCACATTTTTCAAAGGGACAGAGCGTTGATGGCTGCTGGGTTAAAACCAGTTTGGTTTTAACTCTCCCTTTGCAGAAACTTCTGCTGCTGCCTTTGTAAAAAAATAAAGCAAATGTATTTCTATTGCAAGTGGCAGCTACCCTGGTTGACGTCTTCGTAAGGCGTAGCAATGCGTAAGGATCTCGTCCTCTTTCTGTCTTCAACTGATGGTAGAGGACGCCCACATCAACTCACTTTGGGAATGGGGAAGTTGTGTTTATTTCTGTTTCCTTATTTCCAATATTTGCAGAGTACCTCAGAAGGACATTTTTGGTGCATTGTGATATAAATTAAAACCATGCAATACGACTTTCTTCTTGTGTTCTACAGCACAAATTAAAACGATGTAATATCCAGCAGCAAAAATTGCCACTGAAGGGCCCAGGCAGAATTAAATTAAAAAAGAAAGAAACCAAGAGAGGGAATTATAATCATGAGAAACTTCTAAACAGGATAACTGCTAATGCTCCTGGTTGAAGATTTGATTCAGTAGCAACCGGATGGAGTTAATCCTTCGGTTCAAATCATCACATCGAATCCAGCATCTTCGAATCAATCCCAATGCGAGTAGGACTTGATTTACAACCATTTGTTTAGGGTGACTGGCTGACTAGGGAATTCTGAGAGCTGAAGTCCACACATCTTACAAAGTGACCAAGGTTGAAAAACCGGTCTCAACTTTAAACAAAAAAAGATGGCGGTTAATTGGTGATCTCTGCCTGGATTCTCCATAACCCATTTTGCTATTTATATATTTTATTTATTAAATTTACCTCGTCTTACCACAGGGTAACTCTGGGCGGCTTACACTATTAAAAATATAAAACTAGACAAAACCTATAGACAATATAAATAACTCTAAAAATCCCAAATATTCATCCCTAATTAAAAGATAAGAGGAGGGAGGGAATAGGATAAGGAGCAGGGAGAGAATTACCATCTCCGTATATCTGCTGGGAACTATTCTACCGTAGCATAAAACAGCATCATTTCTTCACTTCGAGTGCAAAGTTTCACTATAGTACAGTTGTGTTAGGGCAGGGGTCTCCAGCCTTGGGAACTTTAAAACTTGTCAGTTCCCAGAATTCCTCCCAATTCTGGGCATTGAAGTCCATAAGTCTTAAAATTCCCAAGCCCTAATGCAGAGAAGCTCCTTAAAGAAACCAGATTGAGGTTTGTGAAGGCTTCACTCCATACCTTGGGCAGTTTGTATTTGTCACGGAAGTGAGTCCGCAGAGTCGCACGCTCGGCCTTCTTCTGGGCAAACTCAGCATCACGCTCCATCCTGCAAAAGTCACAAGGAGAAAGAAATTGATTTCAACCCTGCATAGGTCTGCTCATCTGTCCAAACCGACTTGGATCATTTGTGGCAACGTAAGAATTCTAAACTGATGACTCGTTTAATTCCACCCTCTCCCTTCGGCCTTTTCTTCTCCCTACTATAATCAATGTTTTCATTAGCAAGGCAATAATCCCATATCCTTGATGGCTGTCCAGATATTGTTGAAGTACAATCCCCAGCACTGACAGGATTAGTAACTATATTGAGTTCTACTGTGTAGCGCAATATTAATGCAATATCAGGTTTTCAATTCAATTGCATAGAATGTGAAGGATGTGTGTTTGTGTTTTATTTTTATAGTTATGATGTAGACTGAAGATGGCATTTGATTTCATTGTACGAGGTGCAATGATCATAAAATAAAATAAAGTAAAACCCCGAGACGAGCTTCACACAACCTAAATTCTAAATGCATCAACAGGATTCAACTGAAGAATAACCTCAGCATATTAACCAGTGGACCTATGTTCCTGGCCTCAAAGCCAGGAAGAACAGTCAGGTCTGAACAGTAAGACCACACTTGGAATATATTGCATCAAGTTTTAGTGACCACAATTTTAAAAAAGTCATGGAGACAGAATGTGGAGTGCAGAGAAGAGGAACAAAGATTATTAGGAGGCTAAAATATAAGAAGAACGGTTGCAGGGATTGGGTATGCTTAGTTTAATTCAAAGAAGGACTAGGAGTGGATGATAGAAGTCTTCCAGTATTTGAGGGGCTGCCACAATGAAGAAGGGGTCAACTTATTCTCCAAAGCACCAGAAGGCAGGACAAGAAACAATGGATGGAAACTAACCAAGGAGAGAAGCAACCAAGAACTAAGGAGAAATTTCCTGGCAGTGAGAACAATTAATCAGTGGAACGATTTGCCTCCAGAAGTTGTGAATGCTCCAACACTGGAAGTTTTAAAGAAGAGGTTGGATAACCATTTGTCTGAAGTGGTCTAGGATCTCCTGTTTGAGCAGGGGGCTGGACTAGAAGACCTCCAGGATCCCTTCCAACTCTGTGCTTCTGTTATATGGTCTTTAAAGCCTTAGGAAAGGCTAATAGGGTCAGAGCCATCCTGCTTCCTGGAGGGCAGATACAGAGGAGGCAAGATGTCAGGTTCCGAGAAGATAGCATTGCTTGATGGAAGAGACCTGGAGCATGGCTTCCCAAAACGATGGGAAGAAAAACAGTCCCACAAATAGCTTGGCCCTATTATTAGCAAATGTGCTCCAGTTGGCAAGCTAGGCCAAAATTGCCAGAGGATGACTACATGGGAACAGGAAGATTTCCCAAAGGAGACTGTTATCCAGGCCAGTGTGAAGTTAATCAAAAGACAGGGACAAAGTCACATTAATTAAGCAACAAAACCTGGCTTAGTTACTGAGAAATAATTGCCTCTCTTCGTTCTCTACTCATATCCAATTGTTGTTGAAGTAGATCGGTTGTGTTGCATGCTACCTACATATAAGTGTCTGTGTGTGCATGTATGTGCATCTGTGGGATCCAATCTCACTGGTAAAGGAGCTTATTGTTATCATTTTACATCATCTCCACTCTGTTGATATTGTAGTAAGTATTGTTTCTTATTATCCATGCCCAGGATGGAATCCCAGTTTCTGTATTATGTAATCCAGAAAGCCTAACCTCACATGAGGTTCATTCATCACCCCAGGCATGGTACCTGGGACAATGATCACATCCCTAACAAACCTTCATAGAAATGGTGAACAAAATCCCACGTTTGTAGAACGAAACAATGAAGAACTAAAAAGCCAGACTAGCGAGATGTAAACAAGACAGGAAGCGAATCCTTAAGTGAAATGTTTAATAAACTTAGTCAAAAAGGTTTACCAGAGTCCTGACTATTATTTTTTGCTATCATACAATGACCCAAAGTTAGTCATTATCCTTGTAACTTCCCTTAATCTCTTGCAACTAGGTTGGCTTTGATTCAAGGTGTTAAGAATCCAATGGCTTCGTTCACACAACATTCCCAACCTAGTCAGAATAAAAATCTAACAGTTGCAGTCATGCAACCTAATGTCCTTAATTAAGTGTGCATTTTTGTCTGCCTTTACACACTGAACTGATGTGATGGATTTATTAGGCAAATATTAGGCAAATCCAGAAAATGGCTTCATTTGGTACCCAAAATTAGCATGTTAAGTGAACCCAACCATCCAGGATCTGCAAAAGATCCTGCCTCTAGTCTTCCAGGGTTGTATAAAACAGAAGAGTTTTCATTTCCTCTATTCTCTCCCTGCCCCCATCAAAGTAATCTTAATTGGTTCCATTATATCTCCTTTCAGTGGCATAACTAACTAATTCTCAGGCCAAGTCCTATGACTCAATTAATTCTCCATCCTGGAAACATTTAAACAAAAGCTGCAGATGACACAAGCTGTTAGACAGCAGGGCCGACCAATGAAATACTGGGTCCATCTTCGTTGAAGGGTATTTAAGCAGAGGCTGGGTAGCCATCTGTCAGACTTCCTCCAGCCAAGGCTAAAACTAGACAATTCACAGGCAGTGATTTAAGGATACCCCTCTCTGATGCTTTTTGCAAAAACTGAGAAAAACTACTACGAACAAATTCAGCAATGTGCCAAACACAAGCTCTACTTTATGACATAATAGAAATGAGGTTTAATTCTTGTGATTCTTTTTCCTGTAGTCAATTCATGTGACTTCTTCTCCATGCACTGAGCCATTCATATGTGAGTCTCGTGACTATGATGGATTACTTTCGTCCCAGACTAATTGTTCCTAATCTTGTTGGATCTAGCTGTCACACCATCTATCAAAGTTAATGCAGTTTTGTAGTTTCTGCATCGGAAGAAGGTTTTGCTTGTATAATTCTGGGACGTAGTTTAAAACGAGTGTGAGAGTTAAGACAGCCTTGACAGATTCCATAGAGAGGAAAATTAAGTACCGTCAAGCAAAGCAGGCGCTGGTCTATTAAATTAAATTCTTTTGATAGGTCAAAGATAAGAAATAGGATTTTTGGCTCTCTTAGCTCTTTAGCTAAAAAGCTGGGATTAAGGGCCATTTCTAACTATTTATGTTTCTGGGCTTGTTCCCTATGCTTCCAATGTTCTTATATTCATCTGAAAAACTTGTTATCGAATTGTTTCAACACAAAACTCTTTGGAAACCAGAGTTCTCTCCACAACAAATAAAAACCAGGTGGACCTCTATCCAAAATCTTTAATCTATCTTTAAGCTTAAGTGACTACCTTTTGGATACAGACTAGCTCCTCCGTGCTTTCTGCAAGGATAATAGAAGTCAGACAGAGGTGCTTACTCACGATGGAGCTTGGGAGAGATGGGGTGTGAAGATGAATAGTTAAGGTATTATAAAGCTCTGAGAGTCGAGCGCAGAAAGTGAGTAATTCCAAAGAACAATGTATTATGTACAAAAGCGGCTTTAAATAATGTTTGTGTTCCTTCTCCCCCAAATTAGAAATAATTCAGAATATAAATAAATCCATAGTGAGGGGTTTGTTTTTTTCCCCTCTTCCTGAGAAAACAATCCCATCTCTTGAAAGCAAAAGAGGATTAAAAGATTAGAGAGTTTGTGAAAATACATTACTGACATTCCCTGCTCTCTGTAACAAATGGAATATCCTGTCTTCTTTTCTGTGTTTCCTCCTCTGCATATTAGAAAACAGGTGCAGGATCCTGTTTAACTTCCATTGAAATGAAACATCAGCTTCTACAATCTGCATTCTACAGCCCTGGATTCCTATATTTGCATTTAGAGGATTTAAGGTCGAACTTTGCATAAAAACTGCTTAGAGCCAAGGATTTATTTCTGCGCAGATATTCCTGAGAGCTATTTTTAATTTAGCTTGCAAATTCGCTCTATTTTTATGGTAAGCTCGGCCCCTTCCGACGTTGAGCTGGAATCCATCTAAAACCATCCTGATTTGAAGCTTTCAAGTAGCTTCTTTTTTCCCCCCCTGGAATTCCTCCATGTTTTATTTAGTGTGGAAGGTATGGATCTCAGAATCAGAATTTCTGATTGGAGGAACAAGTTCATGATTTTATTCAGCCTAGAATATCAGAAATCTTCACTCTCTGCGCATGTACCCATCGTCCCACTGATTTCATCTGTCTAAACCGATAAGTCATGTTAGACTTGAGCCAACAGCCACATCCTTGTTCAGACAGAGTATCTGGTTCCTTTTCCTGGTATGTTCCTTTGGACAATAAATGTCATCTGCCCTGAACCACCCAATAGAGGTCTGAATCTGAGCTGTTATACAATGAACTATATTAAGTAAAGCAAAATCATCACATCTTATTTGATTATTCTGATTAAAAAGGAGTGAAGGGTTTTGTCCTCTTGCTCCTTTGTATTAATCTTCCACAGAGACACTCAAGCATAGGCCTGTGAAGGAGGCATTCAGAAGACTAATAGTGACAAGACATGTCTAGTTCAATTAATGAAGTGGACTCTCATCCAATAATGCTGATGCTACTATGCACTCATCAACCAACAACTAAACTTTTCTAGACTATCTCTGTGAGATGTACTGGAACTCAATTTTCATCCTCCATCGTGGGAAAAGTAGCAGTAGCAAAGTATAGTTTTGAGGAGTTGATATTATGCGATGATATTATTATTCCTCTTTTCCGAGCAATTGATGCTTATGATGTGACTATCTTTAATACAGACTATACTCCTAATTGCAACCATGAAAATCTGTTTTACTGTATTATTTTCGAATTGCAAGAAGAGGGATTGAACTGAAAGAAGACTACACCGCGAGGATCTGGAGATATTGGGGCATAAAATAATGGAGAAACTTGACTGAAGTCATCGAGATTTTTTTTTTCAAGAATGCCCCCATTTCTGTTTCAGAGATATAACATGGCAACCTTCCTCCAGATAGCCTCCGAATGTGCTGGATTGCTAAATTACATCAGGATGGCCAGTCAGGTGTTCTGAGCTATGATGTCATCATTCTCAGCCAGCCATATGACAACACTGTAAGTCAGAACACCTGGAGAGCAGAAAATTGGAGAAATATGTCTAGCCTGATGACTTGTCACAAGGACTGTATTTATCACAACACATGCCGAAAATCAGAGACGAAAAAGGCAGTGAAGAAGAGATCTCCCTTCCTGTATTTATTAAATTTATATACTTTCTCATGCAATACCATTCACTTACTTTTCTTCCACCAGCTGCTTCTGATACTCTTCATATTCTTCCTTTGTCATTCCATGGGCTTCCGCTGGAGATTTGTCCCCTTCTCCTTTGTCTTCTCCTCCTAAGCCACCGGTGAGATTCTTCAGTTGGCCACCGACCATTGACTTCACCATGAAAGCCATGGCTAGGCAGAACGGAGAGCGGCGGTGGCGGCAGATACAGGAGCAGAGTTAGCACCCACTGGAGATGGCGGGAAAACGCTCAGGTGGGTCGTGGAGTGGGGCTGGCTTCTTAAGCTGGGTTTAGATCAGCATCTCATCTCTTATTGAAGAAGCCGTCCCCTTGTCGTTTCCCATCGAGCCTCAACGGGGCTCCGGAGGGGGGAAAGAGTAAACCAAGGCCAAGGGAAAGAAGTTCAGCACCTGGTGTCCGCGGACAGCTCCGAAGAAGCGCGCACCGGTGGGAAGTGGCAGCCTTGCGGGCTCGGAGCGCTCGTTTCAGCACCACGGCGCTCGGACAGCGACTGCCGTCGATGGGCGTTGGGGAGCCGATGTTTGCCGACGGGGCTGATCCGGGAGAGAGACTCCCCTCCCGCCGCGGAGGGCCGTCCTTCGGAGCCCCAACCCTCTTAAGTTGGTCTAACCCCGACTCTCCAAGCGTGACAAGTTTGCTCCGCCCCCTGATCCCTCCCTTTCTGGCTTCCCAGCCCCACCTTCCTCTTGTACTTTTATTTATTTTATTTTATTATTGCTTTCAAGAAAAGAGACGTGCCGAAGCCTCTCGTTGCTTCCTTCCAGCCTTTGGCAAGAAGGTGGCCTCTATTGGGGTTCACCTTTCTTTTTTAATTTGATTTTTTTTTAATTAAATACATTTCGTAGTGCTAAATAAACATCATGCTGTCTGGGTATTTAATTTGCTTAACAATACAAATTTACATCCTTCACCTTTTTTTAAAAAAAGAGAGATAAATCTATCGCTGAAACAGCTACCCTGGGTGGCAACAAATTCATTTGTTGGGAGGAACGGTTTATTTTTTATTTATTTATTTATTTATTTATTTACTTACTTACTTACTTACTTACTGATTCATTCATTCATTTACTTATATACTTATTTATTTATTTAGTCAAGCATGTCAATAGGCTGACTCTGTAAACCGCTTAGAAAGGGCTGTAAAGCACTATAAAGCGGTATATAAGTCTAAATGCTATTGCTATGTATTAGATAACACATATAAGTATAAACATGATTATGAATATATGAAATAAAAGGGAACATTATAGGACAGGGATGCTGGTGCGCTTATGCATGCCCCTTTACAGACCTCAGGAATGGGGTGAGGTCAACAGTCTAAGGTTAAAGTTTTGGGGAAGAAACCAAGTATGTTTCCCTGGTGTTTTCACCAGCTTTGCTCAACCTGGCTTCGAAGGGGCCAGCCGCCAAATGGCAAAGTCTATCATTCACTTGGCTCAGAGTTAGGAGGGGTTCTGTCCAACACATCTGGAGGACGTCCAGACGGAGAAGAAAGTTGTAAGCACGCAAATACAGATGCGATGGACAGAAAAGTGGGAAGCAGTGAAGTTAAGTGCTTGTGAAATCAAGCTATCATTTGATCATGCCACATGCAGCTGAACTTCAACTGACTTTCCTGGAAAACTAGGTCAGAAATTGGATTTTTACCTCTTTGGACTGGCATGGTTTTCCTTTCTTTTGTTCTTTATGTTAAAGAATATATTTATCTTCTAGAGTTATTACATTATTACAGAGCCCTCATAAAGAGTTTTCTGGCACCTTAAAAACTTATTTAATGAGGTACATGTTTCCATTTTATACCTGTGTTTGAATTGCATGTTTACTCCATCCAAATTTATGGATCTGCCTGTGTTTCTTCTTCTTGTGGTACCATATCCATCATTGGACATTTTGCAATCATATTGGCGATCCTATTTTTATCAACAGACACACGAAAAAGTGCGGCTGAGTTTTGTCCAAACTTGGATTGAAGCCATGATGTTCTTCCTCTGCCTGGACCTTCATTTGCCTTCAATCTTTCCCTGGAGGATTAAGTGAAGGATGCTGTATTTTTCTGGGTGTCTCATCCCATGTCCAAAATATTCTAACTTTCATTTTTTTTATGATTTTTGATTATTTCCCTTGGCTTTCCCAAGCAGCTTATCACCTTGTCATTTTTGATTTTGTCAACCCAACTTATAGTAACAGCCGCCTGTGCCCAAGACCATAAACTAACCTCACAGTTGCACAACTTGGTTGGGCAAAGTGTAGTTGATAGTTTCAGATGCACAGCTGATGCAAACACACCCACCCACCAAAACCGAGTCTCACTCGATCTAGTTCTTTATTTACCCTCCCACTTTTCAGTGAAATTTCACTCCCAAAAGTGACTTCTAGAGCAATTAAAATCAAACACCATAGCATTAGCAAGTTTGTGATTGCAAGGCTATTTTAGACCTTGGTAATAATGGCTGGAACGTTAAGAGTTTTTAAGTTCTGGCATAAGGGGAGGAAGGAGGGAAGGAAGGAAGGAAATGGGAATGAGAGGCAGGGAGGGAGGGAGGCAGGGAGGAAATGGGAATGAGAGACAGGGAGAGAGGGAGGAAGGAAATGAGAATGAGAGGAAGGAAGGAAGGAAGGAAATGGGAATGAGAGGAAGGAAGGGAGGGAGGAAATGAGAATGAGAATGAGAGGAAGGAAGGGAGGAAGGAAATGGGAATGAGAGGCAGGGAGGGAGGGAGGAAGGAAATGAGAATGAGAGGAAGGAAGGAAGGAAGGAAATGGGAATGAGAGGCAGGGAGGGAGGGAGGCAGGGAGGAAATGGGAATGAGAGACAGGGAGAGAGGGAGGAAGGAAATGAGAATGAGAGGAAGGAAGGGAGGAAGGAAATGGGAATGAGAGGAAGGAAGGGAGGAAGGAAATGGGAATGAGAAGCAGGGAGGGAGGAAGTAAGGAAGGATATGAGAATGAAAGGAAGGGAGGGAGGGAGGGAGGAAATGGGAATGAAAGGCAAGGAAGCAGGTAGGCAGGTGGGGAGGGAGGGAGGGAGGGAGGGAGGAAGGAAGGAAGGAAGGAAGGAAGGAAGGAAGGAAGGAAGGAAGGAAGGAAGGAAGGAAGGAAGGAAGGAAGGAAGGAAGAGGAAGGTGGAAAATGGATTCCCTAGAAATCACAATTGGGGGAGGAAATGAGAAAACATTTAAAATAGATGAAAAGAGCATAGGAAGAGCTCAGCTACAAAGCTTCTGGTTTGAATGGATAATGCCCATTAGCAGCAGCTAAGCTCCTAATGTAAGAAAATAATGTTCTATAAGCAGACATTGCTTGGGAACCAATGGCTTATAAACACCCTCCTATTTTCACATGTGAATAATACGAACCCTACTTTTGATACAGAGAGGACGATATCCAATCATGGCAAAATTCAAGCCTCATTGAAAAATAGAAAAGTAAAAGGTATCACATCTTAAGAGAATGGAACAAGAGAGCTGGAAGGGACCTCAAAGGTCTTCTAGTCCAACCCCCGCTAACATTCCAGACAAATGGTTGTCCAATCTCTTCTTAAAAACCTCCAGTGTTGGAGCATCCACAACTTCTGGAGGGAAGTTGTTCCACTGATTAATTGTTCTAAATGTCAAGAAATTTCTCCTTGTTTCCAGGTTGCTTCTCTCCTTGGCGAGTTTCCATCCATTGCTTCTCTTTGGGTGCTTTGGTGCCTAATGGATTTTATCTTTCATAACTTTTCGTCCTTTTAGCTTCCTTCCAGTCAATATTTTTGATAACAGCGATGGGGAGGAATCCATTTCTAACTGGGTTGTTATTGTTTTTTTTTTCATGATCTTGGGGTTTCATGAACCCCAGAGAGATAAAAATCTATAGAACTGAAGCATAACCCAGCTCACAAAACAATTGCGGTTTGCACTTGTAACAACAGGAAACTGCTTTTCGGATCAACAGTAAGAATCTGGGTACTTAAGAAATGGCGATTCTTTTCAAACAGGATGTCTTTTTTGCTGAATCGGCCTGAATTGCACCCAAATAAGGACTTCGTAAGAATTTTAGCACAGTTCAGCGCTAACACTTCTTCACTTCTCTCACACTCTGTCAAGTGCCCTCCAGATCCTTCACATATTTATTTATTTATTTTTATTTATTTATTTCAGTTTCACATTTAGTGTCCAGAAGGCCAGAATTGGAGACTTTATTTTGGGAGAGGGGTCTGAAGAGAGGAAATTAAAAATAAAATAAAAAGAAAATGGCACTTCCAATTGTGCAATTGCAACACACGTAAACAAATATGGGGCTTTGCCTTCAGGAGTTGTAGCTGACATCTGGGTTTGTTGTCTCTTCTAGAATCTCACCCCTGCTTGGAGGTCTTCTAATCCAACCCTCTGCTCAGGCAGGAAACCCTATATACAGAGGTGGGATTCTACCAGTTCGCACCTATTCACTAGAACCGGTTGTTAACATTCTAAGCAGTTCAGAGAACCGGTTGTTAGAAGAAATTACAGGCCTAATCCTGTAAGGAAGGCAAGAAGGAAACATTCTGGTGTTGCTTACAGAAACTGCCTCTCTGTTAACCCTTATTACGTTCTTGGCAGGACTAGACTTCCTCTCTCTGGAACTTCTCTGGAGTTTTTTTCCCCTTCCTTTACTGGTACTTTGCTTGTGTGGAGTGACCATTCAAAGTTACAATGGCACTGAAAAAAGTGACTTATGACCCTTTTTCACACTTATGACTGTTGCAGCATCCCCACAGTCATGAGAGGCCAGGCGAGGAGATGCGTGCCTCGATGTGAGTGATATTGAGTTGGCCACACCCAGCCAATAACATGACCACCAAGCCATGTCCACCCAGTCACATGACCACTGAGCCACGCCCACCACCTAAACCACGCCCACAGAACCGGTTGTTAAAAAAAATTTGAATCCCACCCCTCCCTATATACCATTTCCCACAAATGGTTAAAAACACCTCCAATGTTGAAGCAGCCACAACTTCTGGAGGCCAGTCGTTCCACCGATTAATTAACCTTTTTTTTTCCCCCAATCCCCTGATTTCGCTAATCCCCTGATTAATTAACCTGATTAACCTTTTACTTTGACACCCCCATTTCCGGTCAGAGAAGGTTCCTTCTCGATCAGCTACCCTGATCCCTGGCTAATCATCCCATGGGGGGCAAGAGGGGGGGGGAGGGCTTTCAGCCCCTCCCGAAGAAGGAATCTGTTAATCGGAGCGGCTAATGATGCTTGGCGATTCGTGCTCTTCTTTTGCTCTGGGTGGCCACTTGCCACGTGCCAGGATTGGCTCTCTCTGTGAACACTCAGGCCCAGAGGGAATCTTTCCAAGCGCACTGGACGCAAGCTGTCATGGGGTTGAATCAGCAGCAGAGGCAGGGGGGAAAGAGAGAGAGAGAGAAGCATGAATGCCTCTAAGCAGCCACGGCTAAAGCCCCTGCCGCTTCTTGTCATAAGCTTAGGAATGTGCACGCTTCACCCCCCCACGTATGGAGCATAGAGGAAATGCAGCTCCCTTCCGTGACACAAACACGCATGGACAGATGCCCCCCATACACACTACAACGCTGGAGAAAACCAGACTTGGTAATCAGCACATGGAAAAGGCATGTGCTTGCTGATGTCCCCTGGCCGGGAGCAACTCAGAAAAAGGCCTCTCTCTGCGTGTCAACAAACTCGGCGAAGCTTCTGCGTACATTTCCTTCTCCCCTTTCAGAGGACTCACGTTCCTGGAAATTGAGGAAAAAGAAATTGGGTGAAAAGTTGGATGGGGGTGGCTTGGTCCATTGTTGTGTCACCCTCAAAAAAGCAGCGGAAGGAGGCAGGAAGGCCTAGTCGGAGAGCCACGCAGCCCAAACCTGGATAAATTAGAGTAAAAGTGGTTTTCTTTGGCTAGAACGGTGCCCAAGGTGGCACTTGAGATGGGCGTTCTCATCAGCCAGGGACGGAGCGATCAGGGGCCCAGAAGAAACCTTTCCATCGCCTTTTCTCCTGCCACCTCCAGTTCTCAAGCCAAGGAGGTGTCTGTGCCGATAAAGGAGAATATTTATAGCTCAGCGTTGAAATGAAGGACCCTGGATGCTCTCTGAGATTGCTTGTTTTCTCGCAGACGTTTCATAACTCAGCTAGGGAACATCATCAGCGCTGGAAGAGAATGGGGTTTGCAGAGAGGAGGGGGAGACGAAGGGGGAGGGGGAGGACTGTGGGGTCCTTGGTGCTCTCTGAGCTTGGTTGATTTCCTGCAGACATTTCATGACCCAAACTAGGTAACATCATCAGTCCTAGAAGGGAGTGAGATTTGTGGAAAGGAGAGGAGGAAGGGGAGCGGGGAGCAGGAGAGGGAGGGGGAGGACTGGGGGTCCTTGATGCTCTCTGAGCTTGGTGGTTTTCTTGCAGACATTTCATGACCAAACTAGGTAACATCATCAGTGCTAGAAGGGAGTGTGAATGAGAGCAAACTCCACTCCCTTCTAGCACTGATGATGTTTCCTCGTTTGGGTAATGAAACACCTGCAAGAAAACCACCCAGCTCAGCACCAAGGACCCCCCACAGTCCTCCCTCCTTCCCCTCCTCCTCCTCCTCCTCCTGTCCACAAGCCCCTCTCCCTTCTAGCACTGACCCTGTTACCTAGTTGGGTCAATGAAACATCTGCGAGAAAACCACCGAGTTCCAAGAGTACCCAGGAGGTGTCTGTGGTTCTCCTTTGTCTCTGAGATCTCAACTAAGCAGGCAACCCCAGGACTACACAAACAGTGATGCACCAGCCTAATCAGGCTGAGCAAAAGAGAGGGTTGGTTCCCCCCAGGGGAGGCGGATGCCCTGGCTCAGCTAAATCCGTTTCCAGGACCTTAATGTCCCCTCACCCTTCACTGAGGATTAAATTCCCATTTCCTCTTTGACACACAATCCTCCTGACTTTGTCAGTCCCGGGAGAATTAATATAGCTTTTGCCACCCAGGCAGGTACCAAGAACGCAGTGCTGGTTATTTTTATAGAGTTTTTGTTATCTTAGCCCAAGGCTTGGGCAAAAACGCTTCTTTCTGTCTTATTTTAGATCTTCCCATTGACAAATGGTGTTTCCTGTTTGCATTTGAATCCTTAACTTCCACCAAAGATCTTAAAAACCCTCTCCCCACCCACCCCCTCCTCTACCACCGCCTTCTTCCCTGCCCTGGGGCTCCTTTGTCTGAAGCGGTGTAGGGTTTGCCTGCTTAAGGAGGGGGTTGGACTAGTAGATCTCTAAGGTTCCTTCCAACTCTTGTTATTCTAAATTCTCATCGTTTAAGAGGGGAATGCCTAGCCGAGCCTCTTTTTCATCCTGGAATTGAAGTTCAGCACCAAAAACCCATCAGTCGATTTGTTGCAATGGTAAAAGTGCTGGACTAGAGGCTGGGAGGCGGTGAGTTCTAGTCCCACCTTGGTCATGAAAGCCTATTGGGTGACTTTGGACCCATTCACCAGGAGATGGTGAGTTCTAGTCTTCCCTTAAGCATGAAAACTGGCTAGGTGACTTTGGACCCATCACCAGGAGACAGTGAGTTCTAATTCCACCTTAGGCATGAAAGCCTATTGGGTGACTTTGGACCCATCACCAGGAGATGGTGAGTTCTAGTCTTACCTTAAGCATGAAAACTGGCTGGGTGACTTTGGACCCATCACCAGGAGACAGTGAGTTCTAGTCTTACCTTAAGCATGAAAACTGGCTGGGTGACTTTGGACCAATCACCAGGAGACAGTGAGTTCTAATTCCACCTTAGGCATGAAAGCCTATTGGGTGACTTTGGACCCATCACCAGGAGATGGTGAGTTCTAGTCTTACCTTAAGCATGAAAACTGGCTGGGTGACTTGGAGCCAGTCTCTCTCTCTCTCTCCCCACCCTAATCCACCTCGCAGGATTGTGGTTGTGGGAAAAAGTATGATACAGATCAAGGAGATTTATTTTACGTTGCTCTGCTTTCCCGCAAGCCTGGGGAGATTTGATTAATGTGTTGCTTAATTTCCCCCCCCCCCCTGCTGTGTCTGTGGCTTCCTCTCTCCGAGGTCATAAACTGAGATAGGGAAGACATAGAGAAGCCCAGGGGCAGGCAAAAGAGAAAGAGAAAGGAGAACACGGAGAGATTTTTTTTTAAAAAAATAATAATAATAAGAGGAAGCATTCCTGTAAAGGGAACGGATGTTGTGGAAGACATGGATCCGATGGCTTATAAATACAGCTTTGCATTTTGGCTTGAAGAGGCATCCAGGATTTTCAAGGAGGCTGGTGGGAAAACCAGCCTACCCCCCCCCCCCCGCCCCCCTCCAGATTTGTTCTTGACTGCCTTTCTGTCAGACGAAGGACGCAGTTACAAACTGGAGAAAGGCAGCCTGTTGTTGTGGTGGCTGTTTTCAGAGAGGATTACAGGAGTTTATTTATAAAATACCCAGGTGGAGCAGGTGGGATGGGAGAAGCAGCAGCAGCAAATGCAGAGAAAGAGAGAGAGAGAGAGGAAATGCTCACTTCCAACACATGTCATCATTGTTCTTCAGAAACTGTATTTATGGGAAGATCATGGAGCACTCTGCAAAAGGGGCTCTTGGCTACATATCGAGCTTGTGTTCCTTAAGACCAAAGGTCTCCCACACTGGGCAACATTAAGACTTGTGGGCTTCAACTCCTTCTGGGAGTTGAAGTCCACAAGTCTTAAAGTTCACAAACTCCCAGAATTCCTCAGCCACCTATGCTCCTTAAATGAACCAGACTGAGATCCAGGAAGGACCCACTCTATACAGTATCTTGTTTGTATTTGTCTTGGAATTCTGGAAGTCCACAAAGTTGTGGTCTTTAAGACTTGTGGACTTTGCTTGTGGGCAAATTGTGGTCTTTAAGACTTGTGGGCTCTGTTTGTGGACAAGTTGTGGACAAGTTTAAGGCTTGTGGACTTCAACTCCTAGAACTCTTTTTGTAGCAGATCCTTGTTTATCATAGAATCATGGGGCTGGAAGGGATTTTGGAGGTCTTTTGGACCAGAGGTCTCCGACCTTGGTGGCTAGAGACATTTTTGGTCTTAGAAAACCCATTGAGGAGCTGCAGAATGGTATTGCTTAGCTGTTGACCAAGAACATAAAAATAATAAGGAAGAACCAGGATGATGGAACCATCTTCTCAACCCAAGCAATGTTAAGAAGTCTGGACTTCAATTCCCAGAATTCCCAGTCCTTCAACTGTCTTCCATTGCCCAACAAGTCCAACTTTTTTTTTTTTGATGTTTTGATAGATTCCAAATACTGAAGATGTAGCCCAGGAGAGATATACCTATAGAATAGGTGGTCTATTTTAATCCTGGAACGTAGAAACGGATTTTCCCCAGGTTTTGAAATATGTTCCAAATTCTACTTCCCTTAAAGGAGGTAATTAGCACAAATTAGGACAGAAGCAAAAGCATTAGAGGTATGTAAGGAAAATAAATTAGACAGTGGTGGAGAAGCAGGGGGGTGGGGGGGTGAGGGAGGGAGGGGAAACCAAGAAAGCTGGTTGTCTTTTTTTTAACCCCCCCCCCTCCCAAGCAAAATGCCAGTCAGATATTTTGCCTCTTAAACATTTAAATCTTCGCTTGTGTGCCATTGACTGCGATTTTGAAAAGTCTTCCTAATCTGCTAAAAGGAAGGAATGCAATCCTTTTCTGAGCCCTCCCACCCCCCCAAAAAAAAATTACAGGGGAAATGTTTAAATGAGATGCCTGAGGGCCCAGGACACAATCACTAGAAGCTGTGAATTCCAGCCCTGAGTTAGGCATACAAACTGTCTTGGTGTCAGAATACAGTTGGAAGAGACCTTGGAGGTCTTCTAGTCCAACCCCCTTCTCAGACAGGAAACCCTAGACCATTCCAGACAAGTGGCTGTCCAATCTCTTCTTAAAACCTCCAGTATTGGAGCAGCCACAACTTCTGGTGGCAAGAGCTGTTCCACTGGTTAATTATTCTCACTGTTAGGAAGTTTCTCCTTAATTCCAGGTGGCTTCTCTCCTTGATTCGTTTCCATCCATTGTTTCTTGTCTGGCCTTTTGGTGCTTTGGAGAATAATTTGAGCCCCTCCTCTTTGTGGCAGCCCCTCCAATACTGGAATACTGCTATCACTCCCCCCCCTCCCCCCCAGTCCTTCTTTTCACTAAAATAGCCATACCCAAATTCTGCAACCATTCTTCATATTCATAACCCTTCTTCATTCTGCAATCTTCAAATATTGGAAGACTGCTGTCTGGTCTGCATGATGCTTTGGAAACATTTTTTCTTTGCTGACCAGGAACGGTCCAGTGCATCCATGCCAGGGGCCTTAGCCACTACTCCAAACAGGCATATCTAAGAATAGGATAGGATAGGATAGGATAGAATGGAATAGGAATAGGAATAGGAATAGGAATAAAATAGAAGAGAAGAGAATAGAAGAGAAGAGAAGAGAACAGAACAGAACAGAACAGAACAGAATAGAATAGAATAGAATAGAATAGAATAGAATAGAATAGAATAGAACAGAATTCTTTATTGGCCAAGTGTGATTGGACACACAAGGAATTTTTCTTTGGTGCAAATGCTCTCAGTGTCCATGAAAGAAAAGATACATTCATCAAGACTCAAGAATCATAAGGTACAACACTTAATGATAGTTATAGGGTACAACAGAATAGAATAGAAGGATATAGGAATAGAATGGGATGGGATGGAACGGGATAGAGAATAGAACAGAGTAGAATAGAATAGAATAGAATAGAATAGAATAGAATAGAATAGAATAGAAATAGAATAGAATGAATAATAAAATATAGAAATAGAATAAAATAGAAAAGAATAAAAAAGAATAGAATGAATAATAAAATATAGAAATAGAATAGAATAGAATAGAATGAATAATAAAATATAGAAATAGAATAGAATAGAAAAGAATAAAAAAGAATAGAATGAATAATAAAATATAGAAATAGAAATAGAATAGAATGAATAATAAAATATAGAAATAGAATAGAATGAATAATAAAATATAGCAATAAAAAGAATAGAATGAATAATAAAATATAGAAATAGAATAGAAAAGAATAGAGCAGCCACAATTTCTGAAGGCAAATCATTCCACTGATTAATTGTTTTGACAAGAAATTTCTCCTTAGTTCCAACTTGCTTCTCTCCCTGATTAGTTTCCATCCGTTGCTTTTTGTCCTGCCTTTAAGGTGCTTTGGAGAACAGGTATAAATATGAACATATAAACTTGTAAGTATAAACAGGTATAAGTATATACATAATAAATGAGTACGAATAAATGGGAATCGTAGAACAGGGACAGTAGGCATGCTGGTGCGTTTATGCATGACCCCTTACAGACCTCTTAGGAATTTATTTGTTTGTTTATTTATTTATTTATTTATTTTTTCGATTTGTATACTGCCCCCTCTCCTAAAAAGGGACTCAGGGCGGTGAACAGCCACAATAAAGACATAAAATCAGAAAAATTAAAAAAAGAGTTTAAAAATTAATTAAATAGATGACTAAGACCAATAAAACCCGTAAAAGATTAAAATCAAATTAAAAACCCTACTCATAACGTTACGCCAGACCGGCCTGTTGGAAAAGGTGGGTCTTAAGTGCTCGTCGGAAGGCCCGTAGGTCAGTAATGGCTCGTATCTCCGCCGGTAGCTCATTCCAAAGGGAGGGTGCTCCCACAGAGAAGGCCCGCACCCTCGGGGCCGCCAACCGACATCGGCCAGCCTGCGGCACCCCGAGGAGGCCAACCCTGTGGGAATGCACCGGCTGCTCCCACAGGAATGGGGTGAGATCCACGGTAGACTGTTTAAAGTTATAGTTTTGGAGGTTTGAGGCTGTAATCACAGAGTCAGGGAGTGAGTTCCAGGCGTTGACCCCTCTGTTGTATTTTCTGCAATCGAGTTTGGATTTTCGCTTCTCAAAAATGCCCCTGATGTTCTCACCAGGCCTCCCATCTGTAGGGCCTTCAGTTTCCCTGCTGCCTATCCTCTCGGGTTCTGGAATCGCTCGGGAAGGAAGAAGCCAAGAAGCAGAGAGAGAGAGAAATAAATTCGGTCATTATTTGATTCGCGCTGAATAATTCTCTCCAGTGGAAAGGGAGCTATTTTAATCTGGCGAGAGACGTCTTTCGACAGAGGCAAACTGAGGTACAGCTTTAGAAAAAAGGCAGCCGATGCTAGCTGACATCGAGCCTTTCCGTTCTGCCCTTCTCGTTCTGTCAGCCAGCCCAACCACTTCAGTCTGCGGTCCTAAAATTGCTTGCCCTAGAGTCGTCTCTTCCAACCACAGCAAATTTTAAGACCTGTGGACTGCAATTCCCAAAATTCCCCAGCTCGCACGCTATTCAGTGGTAAGATGTGTGGACTTCAACTCCCAGAATTCCCCAGGTATCGTGCTATGGAATTTTAGCTCCCATAATTCCACAGCCAGGATGCTATGGAACTTTAGGATTTGTGGGCTTTAATGACCAAGTGTGATGACCCAAGGGCACAAAGGCAACACAGTCAAATAAGCAAGAAGAATCCCTTTAGTACCTCCAATTTTGCCCCCGATGTCCAGGTTACCTTTGGCTGGAAAAAAAACTCTTCCCTTTGACTGTAGAAAATTCAGTCCAAAACAAGGGACACACAAACTGCAACTTAAAATCCAAACAAACCAAACCGAAGTAATTAGCTTGACAGGGCAGGAGAAGGAATTTCAGACTTGAAAGCACAGCAAAAATTCACCCAGTTGGAAAGACCAGGAACACAGATAAGCCATGATGATACAAGATAAATTCACGTTTGCTCCCAACAGCTTGCTGCGCACAACTTCCTTTTTTATACACTGTGTTCCCAGCTGCAGCTAATGAAGGGAATCAGGGCCCTTTCCTCTTCCGTAAGCCATGCAACCTACATTGCTCCCTTCTCCGTTCCTCTCTGCATGCCCTAGGATGAAGAGGCGGTGGGCCTGGGTCTTCCTCTATAACTCCATCTCTCTTGCTCTACCTCTCTCCTGCTCTGCCCAGCCAGATTTTGCCCTTCCCCAGTTTCTTCCACGGCCAACGGAGCCACGCTCTCACTTCCTGTCAGCTGCTCAGCTTCCTCCTCCGAGTCAGATTTTGGCAGGGGCATGACACCAGGTTACTAACTTATCAACTGCAATGATTCACTTAACTTTGGCAAGTAGGGACAAAATTCACTGAACAAATCTCTCACTTAGCAACAGAAATGTTGGGCTCCATTGTGGTCGTAACTGGAGAACTACCTGTACTGGTCACCTGAAGGAAACCCAATACACCAATTCCAGGTATTCACTGTGCAGTTTTGACTTTCTCTCTCTCTCCCCTTGCCGAGTAAAATTGCAAAAAGCAAAGATTTCACCAGCGGCCTCTTTTTCAACTCCCTGCGGAAGGTTTCAGTCCGTAGGAGCTGTACATTTGTGGCAAAATTGTCTTTCATTTTACTGAACATCAAGAGAGCAAGTCTGAATTTCTCCCCTCTTTTTTTTTTTAATAAATACACACTATGGGGAACTCAAGTTGATTTAGTTCTGCGTCTTCACCCGATTATGATCTAACTCAACCACTGGGAACAAAGCAGTTGTAAAGTATATGCTAGTTAATGACAATGCATAAAATATTAGTACTAATAAATAAATAAGGGCAGCTCTCTCCTGCTGAGCTCAGTTCCTGGGGAGTTAATAAAAAACATCCATATTGCAGACTATTAATTTCATTTTTTTTCCCCCTGAGGGGCAGGATGTGGAAAGCTGATTTGTGATCTGTTTAATAAGCAACGCTCCTGGCAGGAGATTTGTCTCGTAAAATGATACTTGAGATCCTTTAAAAGGCACTGCTTTAAAAAGGGAGTGGACTCCCACCTCCTCAACCCCCCGCCCCCCCCTCCTAAGATGGCCATCACAATTGTGTGATCAAAAGCCCTTTGTACAATGCAAAACATCCATGCTGGTACAAAATGATGTGTCGTAGACTTTGAGAATAATCTTAAAGAACAGGGGGAAGAGAGACACAGCTAGGACAAGTTAAGAGAAAAGAAATTTGAGTTTGGTGCCAGAAATGTAATTTGAGAAAGCATCTCAAGGAACCCTTCCTAGTTTCCTGGGAGATAAGAGGAGGGGGGTGTATTCAGTCTTGCAAGATTTTGTTACTGTAACTTGATAACAAAAACAGTAATAACATTTTAACTTTAGTTTCCTAGTTTGGTCTACCTTGACGTGTTAACAGGATTATACCTCCTTTGTATAACTACAACGGCCATCTTGATTTTTTTGACCCTCTTCAGAGACCCTTAACTATTCCAATAAAAGTATTTACAAAGACCCTGATGTCCTTCCTAATTTTTCCTTCCATATTATCCTTGAGAAAAAGGGGAGCTTCGGTGCTTAGTTCAACCAAGCTAAATATTGAAACATTAGGATTCAATCAATGCAAAAGCCGTTTTTTGAACCCATAGCATTCCAAAGACTGATGAATACGCAGACCTAAGCAAATTAATGCAGTCCATTTATAGCCAAGGTACTGGAAAGTGTTTAAGAAATGTGTATTCTTCTCTATTTCACTCTTGCTGATACCAAGTTCACAAGTTTCTTTAAAAAATGTATTAAATGTGTCAAATGTATTAAAGGAAAGTTTAATTAGTTTTAGCACAGAGATTATTGTGACGTTTGTATGAATCTTTGTCTTTTGAGTTTGCATGTTTGTATATTTTAACTTTTTGTTTGTAATAAAGTTTATTTAAAAATAAAAATAAAAAGTTTCTTAAAAAGTTTCAATGTCAATCTTATCAATTTGACCGGCGGAACTTCTGTAGGGTTTCAAACAGAAATATTTTCTCCCCTAATATCTGAGACACTTGATCCTTTGTATCTGAAGAGGAGTGGGTTTGGGTTTGCAGTCTTTTGCAAGGCAGAATTGTTTAGCTTTAAAAAATATTTCCCAAATTCTTATTGCTCTAACAGCCTTTCTTTCTAACCCCTCTGGATGTGTTGTTCATAGAACCAGAAATCATTTCCAGCAGGTTGGCTGGGGTTTATGTGAGTTGTAATCCCACTGAAGACCCGATTAATAAAAATTTCTGTAAAAGAAAAAACCCAAGGACCCTGAATGAAAACAACAGGTCTAGTAGTAATCTGGGAGCAGAGCGCCATCTAGTGGCACTAAGATGAAGTAGATAGTGAACTTGGTCCGATTAATCAGAAGTTTTGATTGCCTCTTTTCCAACTAACAGATTTTATTTTTTAAAAAAAAAGCTTTGGGAACTTACATCAGTTGGGAACTTACACCAGAGCAAAAGTCTCTCCATGCATTTGAAGTTGCTCTTGAAAGCTGGTGCCTTTTTACAAGTGTTAGTCGAAAGAGAGACAACCAGACTCCTCCATGGTTTATCCACACAACTCTCTTGCAAGGAGGAAGAGGAAGAATCCCAAGGAGGAAGACATCTTGGGATTTAGGTTCATGATGTTTTCCTGGCTGCAGAGACAGCAACTTTTTTTTTTAATCTTCGAATGTTAGATATAACCAAGTATTTCCTTCTCTGTTAACTTACCTACCATCTTCCCTGCGCCGTGGTTAGAACGCAGTATTGAAGTAAAACTCTGCCCACTGCCAGCAGTTCAATCCTGACTGGCTCAAGGTTGACTCAGCCTTCCATCTTTCCAAGGTCGGTAAAAAGAGAACCCAGATTGTTGGGGGCAAGATATTGACTGTGTAAACCGCTTAGAGGGGGTTGAAGAACACTGTGAAACAGTATATAAGTCTGAGTGCTAGTGGGAAGGAAGGAAGGAAGGAAGAAAGGAAGGAAGGAAAGAAGGAAGGCTGTAAAATACTATATGAAGCAGTATATAAGTCTAAGTGCTATTGCTATTCCTTCCTTCCTATTCCCTTTCTCATTCTCCTTCCTGATGGCACAGTGGTTAGAATGCAACATTGCAGGCTAACTGCCCACTGCCAGCAGTTCGATCCTGACTGGCTCAAGGTTGACTCGGCCTCCCATCCTTCCAAGATTGGTAAAAGAATCCAAATTGTTGGGAACAAGATATTGACTTGTAAACCGCTTAGAAGGGGCTGTAGAGCACTGCAAAGCAGTATATAAGTCTTAAGGGCTGTTGCTATTGCTATCTCAACCCTGCATGATTTCCAAGATACAAGAACAAGAGAAAAGGCTTAAAATTCTGCTTTGCGAGTGGAATTCTCCATCTATTTCAGGATATTTCTTAACCATTAAAAAGCCCTACCCTGTTGTGGTCTGCCAGTAGCCTGTGGAATCAGCAGCAGAGTCAGAAAGCGGGGAAGAACATGGGCCAGTCCTGGAGTCTGGAGAAGACTTGGAGGGTCCTGCATCCGATGCAGAGATAGGGCCAGGGCCTTCTGGGAGTTGTGCTGAATCCGAAGTCTCCAGAATCTGGCAGCAGCGAGGCAGAGAACAAGGGGAGCCTGTTCCCAGTGTGGGTGTGCACAGAACTGCCAGAAGGCAAGAGCAGTTAAGACAAAAGGGGCGACTCGGGAATAAGGCTTGGAGGTGATTATCCCTCCCACAAGATATAAAGGAAGTCCAAAGGGAGAGGAACCTTTGCAGGAAGCAACGTTGTTCACTCTGGTCGGTTTGGAACTTGAAAGCTTCGTGGTGAATTTTCTGACTAATTGGTACTTTAGTCATTGGCAGCACTTCAAGGAAGATAAAGGTGCGTTCTTATCAGACTTCTCTCAAGGAACTTTGGCAGACTTCCATGGGACTATTTATAACTGGTTGAGACTCATTATGGGGCTGTGAATGATGATAATTCACAGCTGTTGAACTAAAATAAAAGGGTTTTGGATTTAATGTGTGTTTGTTGATGTCTGAGGAAGCCTTGATCAGAACACACTCACTCAAGGAAAGATTTATTATTTTGTTTGAAGGAAAAGAGTAACGACCAAGCTAAATACATTATTGAATACAGGTAGTCCTCAACTCATGACTCCAATGGAGCCCAAAATTTCTGTTAAGTGAGACATTTGTTAAGTGAATTTTGCCCCATTTTATGACCTTTCTTGCCTCAGTTGTTAAGTGAATCACTAGAGTTGATAAATGAGTAACCCAGTGGTTAAGTGACTCCAGCTTCCAACTGACTTCGCTTTACGACACTGCGACCGTCATAAATACATACCCTTGCCAAGTGCCTAAATTTTTCACAGTGGTGTGAAAAACGGTCGTTAAGTCCCTTTTCCCAGGGCCGTTGTAACTTTAGTGAACTGTTGTAAGTTGAGGACTACCTGCAAAAGCCTCCCTCCTTTTTTTACAAACCCGATTTTTTAAAAAAAGAAAGTTTAGAGACGAGACCACGAAATTACATCTTCATATGGAGATGTGGTGGGTTTTTTTTTCTTTTAATGCAGCTTAATCTCACAGTTGGCAGCATAATATGAGCATAAAGACACAACTGGGAAAGGATTCTGGAGGCAGCATGCAAACACTGTTTGAAGCAAGAATTAAACGAAACAAAACAAACCCCCCCAAAAAACCCTTTCCTGGGTGGCTCTGCGGTGTTTATTTTTTTGTTGTGTGTATGAGAAGAAACACCGCTTTAGTTTGGTCAAGACCTGATTCAGGTAAGGCAGGATTTCCCTGTGCAAGCAGGTGTTTCTTTTTTTAAAATAAAAAATAAAAAATCAAACAAATGCCATTTTATTCATGACATTAAAAAATAAAGATCTGTAACTTGAGTAAAAAAACCAAAAAAAACAACCCAGCCAAACAGCGGATTTCTGGTGCAGTTTGAAACCTATTAATCGACTTCACGATTAAAAAAAAAACCTGAAAATTAAATTTGTTTAAAAAAAGGAACAAAACCCAATTCTCTCTTTAAAAAAAAAAAAAGGAAGAAAGGCGTATTCAGAAGGAGGAGAATTGTGAATTCCAGCGGCTCGGGAGTCTTTTGGGAGAAAGTTAAAGAAAGTCTCTTCCCCCGCCAAGAAAATCGGCGCCTTTTAATAGCTGTCCTACCATTTTTTCCCCCCCTCTTAGTTTTTTTTTTTTTTTTTTGGGGGGGGGGGGGGGAGAAGGAGGGCACGGTCCGCCCTTCCTAAGTTTCCCTACGAAACATGAACCTGTACATGTTTGGTTCCAGAGGGGAGGCTGAAAAAGGTGGGCGGGAAGGGAGGAACTGGGGATGAATGAAAGGAAGGAGGAGGAATCCACGAAAGAAGAAAAGAGGGATTGGAAGAACATGCAACTAAAATATGAGACGATGGACCCTGGCGATGAGACAGATTTTTTTTTTTTGTGTTTTGTTTTTTTTAAGGACAGAAAGGAGAAGCGAACACCTCCATGTTGGTTCCCACGGGTCCGTCTTCCGGTGGTCCAGCTGAGAGAGGCTCCCTTGGGTGAGGGTGGGGGGGGTGGAGGGGGAGGATAGACTCCACACCTACCCATCGGGCCCCCCTAGGGAGTGGTCCAAGGTCCTTACGTTTCTCTTTATAAAGACAGTGTAGAAATTTGGAAAAATTTCTGGAAAAAACAAAACCAACCACCTGCTTTGCTTGGGGGGGAGCAGAGGGGGGGGGGAGGAAGGGTTGTTCTTCGCCCAGCCTCACCCCTGAGGTCTGTGCACGGGGGGGGCGAGGGCGTGTCCGAAAGAAGCCCCGCCCTTCCGGTCGGCTTCACAGGTAGAGCTCGCTGGCTTTGATATGCTCTAGCTGTTCCCGTAGTTGGTGGAAGGATGGCCGGTGGGCGGCATCCAAAGTCCAGCATTTTTTCATCACCTCGTAGACAATCTGGGGGCAGCCATCTGGAGAATCCATCTTGTACCCCTTTTCCACACGAGGGACCACGTCCTTCAGAGGCTGCAGGGGGGCGGGGGGGGAGGGAGAAAATAGTGGGGGAGGAAGTAACGCATTTAAGCACAGCTCTGACTTTGAAAAAAAAGAAACAGAAATAGCTTGACTTCGACTAGGAAACCACTTCTGGGCTTTGTGCTCGAGGTGGACAAAGGTGAAACTTTTGACCTTGGGTTTTTACCCGATCGGATAAGATTTGTTCTTACAGAAATGGCTAGTTTCTACCAACCTGCCTTCCACAGGGGACCTGTAGACTGCACGAGTCCAAAAGAGGGCTGTGAAAATATCTACAGACCCCTCACATCCTCGACATAAACTGTTTCAACTCCTTCTATAGAGCACTGCACACCAGAACAACTAGACACAAGGACAGTTTTCCCCAAATGACATCACTCTACTAACCAAAACATTCCCTCAACACTGTCCAACTATTTACAAAGTCTGCATTACTATCACTATTAATCTTCTCATCACTCCTTATCGCCCATCCTCTCCCACTTGTGACTGTATGACTGTAACTTTGTCGCTTGCATCCTTATGATTTATATTGACTGTTTCCTAGTATGATTCGATTGCTTATTGTACCCTATGACTATCACTAAGTGTGATAACTTATGATTCTTGATGAATGTATTTTTTTCTTATGTACACTGAGAGCATTTGCACCAAAGACAAATTCCTTGTGTATCCAATCACACTTGGCCAATAAAGAATTCTATCTATCTATCTATCTATCTATCTATCTATCTATCTATCTATCTATCTATCTATCATCTATCTATCATCTATTTCTCTATTTTTCTATTATTATGAAACAGGAAAAACTTGTGGGTAGAGCTTAATTCCTTATTCAACTGCACCAAAGGAGTCAGAAGTCAATGCCTTTCCCCCACTTCCTTTCCCCTATTCACTTCCCTTTTTCCTTCCCTAATTTCCCCTTGATGTGAGCTTAAATAGACTCCGGGAAATGGTAGAGAACAGGAAGGCCTGGAGGAACGTTGTCCATGGGGTCACGATGGGTCGGAGACGACTTCATGACTAACATCATCAACAATTTCCCTAATATTTGCTTTTGTATTCTCTTTGTATGTTATATTATAAACTACTTAGATAGATAGATAGATAGATAGATAGATAGATAGATAGACAGACAGACAGAGATGATAGACACACAGAGATGATAGATGATAGAGATGATAGACAGACACACAGAGATGATAGACAGAAAGATATAGACAGACACACAGAGATGTTAGACAGACAGACAGATATAGAGATGATAGACAGATACAGAGATGATAGACAGACACAGACACAGAGATGATAGACAGACAGATATAGAGATGATAGACAGACACAGAGATGATAGATAGACAGACAGATATAGAGATGATAGATAGACACAGAGATGATAGAGATGATAGACACACAGAGATGATAGACAAACAAGACAGACAGACATGATATAGATGGATAGACAGACAGACACACAGAGATGATTGATAGATGAGATATAGTGTGTGTGTTTTGTGTATGTGTGTGTGTGTGTGACAGCGTAGATCCACAGGTGTTAAGGTTCAAGCTGACTACTTCATTGTTTACTGCCTATAATACAGGAATCTCCCGATACTGGCAGCTTTTGTAAAGGAACTATCAGATAAGCCGGGGGTCAGGGGCCAAATACTTTGGAGGGTCTTGAAACTTCACTTACAATTCTCGGATAAGGCACTCGCCCAAAGGAATAGATTTCCCAGAGAAGAATTCCGAAGCTCCATACGTCTGATTTGGTTGAAAATTTCTGCCAAGGTTAGAAGAAGACACACACAGAGAGAGAGATTGTTATAAAACCTGGATCCAAGCTGGCCAGATGTTCCACCACCAGAGTAAGTCATGCTTTGTAGAGAACCAATTATCAAACCATAGAATCCTAGGGCTGGAACTTCTAGTTGCTTCTACTTCAATCCCCTGCCCAAGGCAGAAGTCCTATACCACCCTGAACAAATGGTTGTCCAAACTCTTCTTGAAAACCTCCAGTGATGGAGCTAATCCACCACTCCGGGAGGGAGGATATTCCATTGATTAATCGTTCTCACTGTCAGGAAATTCCTCCTTAGTTCCAAGTTGGATCTCCTTCTGAGGAGCTCCCATCCATTGCTTCTTGTCCTACCCTCAAATGCTTTGGAGAATAAGTCAATTCAGGCTTCCTCGTGAACATCAAGTACTGGAAGACAGCTATCCTGTCTCCCCTAATCCTTCTCTTCATTAGACCAAACATCCCTAGTTCCGTTAGCAATACATCGTACAATTTAAACCCCAGATCCCTGATCATCTTGGCTTGGTCTTAAGAGTGTCATGCCGCTGTCGGAATCTGACTCGGAAGAGGAAGCTGAACAGCTAACAGGGAGTGGGAGTGTGGCTCCATTGGTTGTGGAAGAAACTGGGGAAGGGCAAAGTCCAGCTGGGCAGAGAACAGGAGAGAGGTAGAACAAGGCAGAGGGAGTTATAGAGGAAGACCCAGGCCCACCCTCTCATCATCCTAGGGCACGCAGGGAGGAACGGAGAAGAGAGCAACATGGGTTGCATGGCTTACGGGGAAGGAAAGGGCCCTGATTCCCTTCATTAGCTGCAGCTAGGAACACAGTGTATAAAAAAAGGCAAGCTGTTGGGAGCAAACATGAATTTATCTTGTATCATCATGGCTTATCTGTGTTCCTGGCGTCTTTCCAACTGTGTGAGTTTTGTTGTGCTTTCAAGTCTGCAATTCCTTCTCCTGCCCAGCCAAACTAATTACTTCAGCTCCATTTGTTTGGACTTTAAGTTACAGTTTGTGTGTCCCTTGTTTTGGACTGAATTTTCTACATCCAAAGGCTGTTCCTGGGAGAGTTTTTCTCCAGCCAAAGGTAACCTGGACCTTGGGGGCAAAGTTGGAGATAATAAAGGGACTCTTATTGCTTATTTGACTGTGTTGCCTTTATGCCACGCCCCTTTGGGTCATCACATAGAGCTTGGTGTTTGCTTGGGCTTAAAGCCACCAAACTCACTAGCATGTCAGCCCCATATTTGTCCTATGGGAAAGGATTCTACCTTTGCTCTAAGGTGGCCCAGGTAGAACAACAACCCTTTGCAGATATCTTGTCAAAACAAGGACATCCACTGGCCTACGTGAGATGGACATATCCAACCTCTACAGCCATAAGACACTGAATTAAGAAATGGGGGACCGCCTGCCAGGTCGAGGGGAGCCCCATCTCTCCTCCCCCTCCGAAGACGAGCTGCAGTGGTAGCCTAAAATGGCTACCATGAAGACGGGAGGCAGTCTGGAAAACTTAAGACTGAGCTGGAGCTGCGAAGTCGTGAATGGTGTGTAGACAGGGTGAAAATACTTCCAACTTTAAAAAGGTAACCCCGATAAAATAAACAGAAAAGAGTTCTAATTAAGAATTGTGCTAGCGGCGAATTGAAAGCGAGAAGAAAAAAAATGGGAAACTCAAGGAACTTAATTTTTGAAAAAACCTGGAAATAATCCAGAGAGAAAACTTTAACCAAAAGAATATCATATTGGAATTGGTGATTGTACAGGATTTGGCACTATAAATAGCCAGCCTTAAGACACTGAATTAAGAAACGGGGTGAACTTGACCAAGCTGCAAGAGGAAAAGGACTTCAACTTGAAGGAAGAACCAAACCCTGTGTCCTTGTGGACCTTATCAAGTCCCACCTGGCTGAGCCAAGAGTTAAGTTGCCAACCACTCCGTCATTCCCCACTCACTTTTTCTCTAAGTGCTTCTGGTGCTGTCCATTTCACCGGGAGCTTGCCGGTGTCCTGGGTGGACGAAGCTTCCTTTGTCAGCCCAAAGTCACTGACTTTAGCAATATTGTCCTCCGAGACCAACACGTTTCTCGCCGCCAAGTCCCGGTGAACGAAGTTGTTGGCTTCCAAGTACGCCATGGCTTCGCAGACGTCTCTACGGGAAAAGAGCGAGGGAGGAGTGAAGTTCAAGAAAAGGAGGGGGCTACACCACCACGCCACACCAAGAAACCGCCACCTCTCCACCGTGCAGCTTCAACCAGCCTTTTTTTCTTGGCTAGAAACATTCCCCATCTGAGCGTTTTCTTCGCAAAAAGGCAACATACTTACAAGGAAAACTTCAGCAAACACTCGCCTCCCAGCACAGATCTTCCACGGGAACGAAGATAATCGACTAAACTTCCCTGCCAGGAGATTTGAGAGAAAGGATTAAGATGGCCAAGAAGTGATAGAGAGCCAGTCTGAAACCTAAGGGAATTTCATCTTCAATAAGCTGACATGTTGGAGGCCACACAAGACTTTTTTTGAGTCTTCTGAATTTTTTAAACTTTGATTTTCTCTTTGAACCTGCAAAGGCCAACCTCGTTCTCAATTCGGTTTTAATCTGTGCTTTTAGCCATGCGTTCCGAGTGTTTTATTATGTTCTTGCAAATTGCCCAGAGTCACCTAGGTGGGTATGGGCGGTGTAGAAATATAATAAAGAAATAAATTCCCTGTCTGAAAATATCCTTCAAAAGGCAGATCAAGAACACCTTCAAATCCCATTAAATTCTCAAATCAAACTCGTCCCAAGACTGTATCCCTGTTAGATTGGCAATATTGATAAAAAGGGAATGGTTGAACAAGGCAAGAGTGCAATTAGTGGCACCCCTCAGTAGATGACTCTCTCCTCTTTGTGTAGGAAGCAGGAACACACACACACACCGCACACCCATGTAGGAAAGCAAGGGGGAAAAAACCAATACATTTTCAAAACTGGAGCTTAGGCCCGCAGTAAATAGCATTTCACTCTGGAAATTAACTGATGGGGGAGGTACAAGGAGATGAATGGGAGAGGGAGGGAGGGAGGGAGGGAGGGAGGAAGGAAGGAAGGAAGGAAGGTAGGTAGTTAACCCTAAGAGTTGCTTGGAAGTGTTATCAGAAATAAAAGAATTCTAGTGAAATAATGCTGTTTGCAACAGGGTATGTGGGAAAGGGAAGTTGAAGTAACTCCAACTTCTGCTCCAATTCTGGGGAACAGACAAGATTAGAAGAAGAAGGATGCTAATCACTTTTTTCTTCTCCATTTCTGAGGTCAAAAGAATTTGATTCCAAAGACCTTAAAGGCTGAATGTGAATCAACACGAAGACTTGAAAAGTCAAGATGTTGGAAACGATGGAAGGAAAGAGAAGAGGATGACCAATAGCAAGATGAATGGTGATGAGGGCACTATTAGAAGGACCAGTTTAGTCCTGGAGAAAAATCTTTCTGTTGACTAAGAGTCAACACTGACTTGATGACCCATAATCAATGAACCAATCAAAGATCATCAGAAAGTAGAAGCCAATTTTAAGGAGGTGTCCTCCTTCTCATAGGAAAGTCTCCCACTGCTATGTTCTTCATCAATGTCCAACTTCCAGACCAACCTTGTTTGGAAGAGGACAGCAAGCTCTTACCTTTGCCATAAATTCTGTAACAATGTAGAGGCCCCCTTTCTCCTCCACGATCACCCCCAACATCTGGACCAAATTGCTATGCCGGAGCTGCCTGCAATGAGATGGATCACATGGGAAGAAGATCAAAGAGGTATCAACCGGAGCTTCCCGTTATAAGTAAAGGCCTTCATGCAAGGGGCACCACACCCACCACCAGCCTCAAAAGAAGACCCTACTTTCACACAACGTGGCTATGGAGTGCCACCTTCCCCTTGTCTGACATGCCTTAAAGAGTTCATATCCCAAATATTTTGAGTGTTGTTTCTCCTAACTTCCCTTGGCGTGTAAGAGCAGTTCCCAAAACTTCCACGGCAGAGGGGGGTATTCAGCTTGGTTCTGACCAGTTCTGGAGAACCGGTAGCGGAAATCTTTTTTTAAAAAAAAAAAATCCAATGTTTACGCAGATTTAATATTTGCTTATTGATTTTAGCATGAAATGTTTAATTTCTAAATACTAATAAAACACATAAGAGTACAAAAGCCAGTCAGATTGACAGATTTAAGTATGATCAATTAACCTAGGGAAGGTTCAAATATGAGTGTACTACATAAGCATCCACGGGTTGTGTACATATGTTATTGAGCATGTTTTCAGATTTTGAAAGCAGTTAAATTGAACTTGCATAGACAAAAAAGCAGACTATGTAGAGGAAATTTTGAGTCATTCGGAGAACCAGCCAATCCCACCTCTGACTGGCCCTGGCCCCTCTATTCTCCGCCTCCCATTGAGTCCCTGCTGATTGGCTGGGTCTTCTTTGGTTGCCCTGCACAGGAGAACAGAGCTGGAAAGTAGGCTAGTGGGGTGGGGAGGGAAGGGGGCAGAGGTGGTATTTAGCAGATTCTGACCAGTTCTGGAGAACCGTTACCGGAAATTTTGAGTAGTTTGGAGAACCGGCAAATCCCACTTCTGACTGGCCCTACCAACCCCATCTATTCTCTGCCTCCCATTGAGTCCCAGCTGATTGGCTGGGTCTCCTTTGGTTGCCCTGCAAAGGGAGAACAGAGCTGGAAAGCAGGTTAGTGGGGTGGGGAGGGAAGGGGGATTTTGCAGTATCCTTCCTCTGCCACACCCACCAAGCCACGGCCACAGAACAGATAGTAAACATTTTTGAATCCCACCACTGCTCCACAGTTTTAGTTTTATATGGGAATCTAGGAGAAGCAAGACTTTTTGTGTAGTGGTCCTAATGTCTCTTCTATGGACACTTGAGCTTGTCTCCTCCTGAATGACAATTCGGGACCAAGTAAATCTAATTCTCCCCTGTTTTTCAAAGCCAAAGCTTTTGGGAGAAGCTGGGTCAACGCAGCCTGAGCTCCAGGTATCTTTCTCTTCGTTCTCCGCCATCTTTCTCTGCAACCAGATGTTAATCCAGATCAAGGAGTTAAGGAGGCAGAGACTCACGTCATCACTGAAGCTTCGGCTAAGAAGGCTTGTGCGGTGGCGTCATTTTTGATGCATTTCACAGCCACCTTGTTTCCGTGGTAATCGCCCAGCATCACATCTGCAAAAGAGAGCAGACGTCTGAAGGAAGGGGATGGGATCGAGTGGGTCACAAACAGACACAAACTCAAGATCTTTTTTTTTTCCGGAGCAGGAAAAGCATCTGTTCCAACCACATCCTAGTTTGAAAAGTTTAAACCAAGTTCACGCCCAACCGAGCGGCCTTCCCTTCCTCGCCATTCACCTTCCTTGGCTAGAAGGTGGCTAGAATTTAAGGCAGTGCTTCCCAAACTTATGCAGAAGTTCAGAGATCCTTCAAAAGTGAAGTCTCACCACGAGAAACCGAGAGGACACTTTCTGGGTGTGACTCACCTCCAAACTCTCCTTTCCCAATGGTCTGTAGCAGCTTCAAGTCTTTCATGTTGAGGGACCATCCGCCTGGAAGGAGAAGCAGAAAGTGAAGGTGGAGGAGGGGTAAGGGAAGGGGAAGGACACGGGGAAGAAGGAGGAATAGGAGAGGAGGAGGAAGAAGAAGAGGAAGAAGAGGAGGAGGAGAGGAAGAAGAAGAGAAAGAAAAAAGAAAAATAAGAGGAGAGGAAGAAGGGGAAAGGAGGAAGAAGAGGAGGAAGAGGAAGAAAGAAGAAAAATAATAAGAGGAGGAGAGGAAGAAGGAGAGGAAGAAAAAAGAAAAATAAGAGGAGAGGAAGAGGGAGAAGAGGAGGAAGAAGAAGAGGAGGAGAAAGAGGAAAGAAGAAAATAATAATAAGAGGAGGAGGAGGAGAGCAAGAAAAGGAAGAGAAAGAAATAAAAAAAGAAGAGGAGGAGGAGAGAAAGAGGAGGAAAAGGAACGAAAAAGAAAAATAATAATAGGAGGAGAGGAAGAAGAGGAAAGGAAGAAGAAGAGAAGGGAGAGAAATAAAAAGAAAGAAAAGGAACTACAAAAAGGGAGAAGGAGAAGAGGAGGAGGAAGAGAGGAAGAAAAAGAAGCAGGGGGAGGAGAAGGAGGGGAGAGGAATCTAAAGAGCCCGCTCAGCTTCCGTGGGGCACTTACTCCGTGAGAATTCGTCTTGCGCTGCCACGGTGCCCTCCATGACCTTCGGCTTCATCAGTCGCGTGCAGAGCCCATCAGCGTCCGAGGTGTAGTGCTGCCAAAGAGGGGAACATTTATGGATCTCTCTGTTGAAGAACCAACTCGCTGAACATGTGTGCGAGTCCCCACTTTCTGCTTGGGGCTGGAGGGTTTTGACCGTGGCCGTGGCTTCCCTTCGATCTTGACTACCATAAAATGAGCCACTCCCAGGCACCGGAGTACAGAATGCGCATGGATATTATACACCAATAAGTAAGTAATATGTAGAAGATGGGCAGATGCTATTAATGCCACCGCTGTTGTGACCTTATATTTAGAATAAAATAGAACGGAAGAGTTGGAAGGGACCTCGGAGGTCATCTAGTCCAGGGGTCGCCAACCTTTTGGACCTCAGGGACCACCAAACTCATCATTTTAAATCCCGCGGACCAGAGACCCTGGGAAAATCCCCCCAAAAGATCTGCAGGAAAATCCCCCACCCTGTTTTCCTACCGATCGATCGTTCTTTATTTGGGATCGCAGGATACCGTCTCCAGCTCCGTTCTCAGGGGGAGAGAAAGAGAGACTTTTGGCTTCATGCAAGGAAAGCAGCAGAAGCCGCAGAAGTCTTTCTTTCTTTCCCCCAAACTCTGCCAGAAATGAGTCTTTTGTTGCAGCCTCTTGGAGCAGGAGGCCTTGCAGGGTCCCAAAGACTCATTTCTGGTGGAGTTTGGGGGAGAGAAAGAAAGACTTTGGCTGCTTTCTTTGCGTGCAACCAAAAGTAGAAGAAGAAAGAAGCGGAAAAAAGCAGCCCAGTGGCCAGGTGAGGCACATGGGGCGAGTTCCCCCCCTCCATCCTTTCCTCCCTCCCTTCACTACCTTGTGTTATTCACAGTACAAGCGACACAAGCCTTGTGTTCCCACGGGCCATATGGGCGGCACAGCCTGGTGTTCCCGCGCAGCCTGGATTAATTGCTTTGGGGATGACATTTCTCTGTGGACCACCAAAATTTTCTCATGGACCACCAGTAGTCCCTGCACCACCGGTTGGCAACCACTGGACTAATCCAATTCCCTGATCAAGCAGGAAAACCCTTTACCATTTCAGACCAATGGCTGCTCAGTCTCTTCTTCAAAACCTCCAGTGTGGGAGCACCCACAACTTCTGGAGGCAGGTTATTCCACTGATTAATTGATTTGGGAATTAGAGAATGCCAGAGTTGGAAGGGATTTTGGAGGCAATCTAGCCCAACCCCCTGCTCAGGCAGGAAATCTTAATACCATTTCGGACAGATGGTTGTCCAATCTCTTCTTCAAAACTTCCAGAGATAATTAAGAAGTTATTAGACTGTGCAGAAATGGACAGGCTGACATTGAAAATCAAAAAGAAAGAAGACACAGAATATTATCAAACTTGGAACCTATTCTACCAGCGGCTGGGAAAAAAGGGGGATGGAGAATAAGAATGGCATTTGTACTGTTAAGCAAATGAAATACTCAGACAACACGATGTTTATTAAGCACTGGGGAATGTAATAAAAAATCAATAACATTTATTAAAAAAATAAACTCCCACCCACAACTCCTGGAGGCAAATGGTACTTTGTTGTATCTTATGGCACAAGTGTTGTATCTTATGATTGTTGATGAACGTATTTTCTTTTTTCTTTTATGTACACTGAGAGCATTTGCACCAAGACAAATTCCTTGTGTGTCCAATCACGCTTGGCCAATAAAGAATTCTATTCTATTCCTATTCCATTCTATTCTTTCTCATTCTATTCTATTATGTTCTTTCTCATTCTATTCTACACTTCCTCATTCTATTCTATTCTGTTCTTTCTTCTTTCTCCTTTTTTAAATTCTTGATTGAAATTCAAAATATGAAAGTTTACAAAAATTCAAAATATTAAAAAGTTTACCAAAAATTTCTATAATGGAAGATGTGTCAATACCTTTCAACATTGTTTTCTTGACAGTACAATAAATACAATGTGTACAATTAATACTTGACAGTTATTCATAGTATTAGTAATACTAATTCACAATGTTTTTATTCTGTTCTTCATCTTTCTCTTCCTCTTTCTTTCATTCTATTCTATTCTATTCTATTCTATTCTATTCTATTCTATTCTATTCTACTCTTATTGTACCCTATGACTATCATTAAGTGTTGCACCTGATTATTCTTGACTCTTGATGAATGTATCTTTTCTTTTATGGACACTGAGAGCATTTGCACCAAGACAAATTCCTTGTGTGTCCAATCACACTTGGCCAATAAAAGAATTCTATTCTGTTCTGTTCTGTTCTGTTCTGTTCTGTTCTATTCTATTCTATGCTACGCTACTCTATTCTATCTATTCTGTGCTATGCTATGCTATCCTAAAAAGGACACACACTCACACTCACACAACCACGTACGCACGTTCCACTCTGGATGAAACTGCTTCTGGCCATCTTTGCTCCTTCTAAGGGCCCTAATTCGTGCGTTTGCTATGCCACTTTTGAAAGAAAGATGGGCTCAGGCCGCAGGTCATCTTCCAGGCTGCCAAGTCCCAATAAGTCCCAACGACCCTGCGGCCCACCAGGGGGCAGTAGGAGGCCGAGCAAGGCTCCCCCCCCCCCAGTTCTGCTTGGAGGCTACGGAAGGAATGGGGAACTTCACTTCCTCGCCCACCAGTTTTACAAGCATTAACCCCACCCACCCAAGGGAATTAATTGCTTGTTTGTCTGTCACCACTGGGAGATGCTTCCGCCAGGGCAGTTCCACGCTGCTGCTGCTGCTTTTGCAAGAAGGCATTTTCGGTCTCGCTCAGAAATGTCTTCCTGTCTCTCGTAGGGATGCGAGAGAGGCAGGAAACGCAGAGCGCGTTTAAGCTGCCTTCGCTGTGACCGCATTGGGTGGGGTCAGGCTACCAGGTTCAGGTGGGTGGGTGGGTTTTGGAGCTGGCAAAAGGGTGATAGGATAAGCAGCATTTCCAACATTTGAGAGGCTGCCCCAAAGAAGAGGCAGTCAAGCTATTCTCTAATGCAGGGGGGGGGGGTGTCTCCAATTTTGGCAACTCTGGAATGAATTACCCCCCAGAGATGAGGATCATCCCTGACCTTTTGACCTTCCGGCGCTGCGTTGAAAACTCCTTTATTTATCAAATGAGGTTTTATAGGGTTTTAACTTTGGTTTTAATTGGTTTTAGTCCTTATTTTTAAACCCCTTGTCTCGTTTTTATTATTCAGCCACTGATATTTAATCTTTTTCATTGTTTCTAATTATTGTGTTGTTATTGCATTTTTTCATGGCTGTATACCGGCCCGAGTCCCGCAGGAAGAGCGGGGCGGTATATAAATCTTGTAAATAAATAAATAAACAAACTTTAAGACTTGTGGACTTCAACTCCCAGAATTCCTCAGCCAGATGGCTGAGGAATTCTGGGAGTTGAAGTCCACAAGTCTTAAAATTGCCAAGGTTGGAGACCCCTGCTCCAAAGCCCCAGAAGGCAGGACAAGAAGCAATGGATGGAAACTCATCAAGGAGAGAAACAACCTAGAACTAAGGAGGAATTTCCTGATTAGGGGAACAATTCACCAGTGGAACGGCTTGCCTTTGGGAGTTGTGGGAGCATCATCACTGGAGGGTTCGAAGAAGAGATTGGACAGCCATTTCGTTGAAGCAGTGTAGAATTTCCTGCTTGAGCAGGGGGGTGGACTAGAAGATCTCCAAGATCCCTCCCAGCTCTGTTACTCTGTTCTCCAAAGCAATGATAACCAACCGGTGGGCCGGGCTGCTTCTTTCCACATCTTTCTTCTTCTACTTTTGGCTGCACGCAAGGAAAGCAGCAAAAGTCTTTCTTTCTCTCCCCAAACTCCACCAGAAATGAGTCTTTGGGACCTTGTAAGGCCTCCTGCTCCAAGAGGCTGCAACAAAAGACTCATTTCTGGCAGAGTTTGGGGGAGAGAAAGAAAGACTTCTGCGGCTTCTGCTGCTTTCCTTGCATGAAGCCAAAAGTCTCTCTCTCTCTCTCTCTCTCTCCCCCTGAGAAGGGAGCTGGAGACAGTATCCTGCGATCCCAAATAAAGAACAATCGATCGGTTGGAAAACAGGGTGGGAGGTTTTTCCTGCAGACTTTTTTGGGGGGATTTTCCCAGGGTCTCTGGTCCGCGGGATTTAAAATGATGAGTTTGGTGGTCCCTGAGGTCCAAAAGGTTGGCGACCCCTGAGCAGTAACTCCTGAAGGCAGGACAAGAAGCAACGGATGGAAACTACTAACCAAGGACAGAAGCAACTTAGAACTAAGGAGAAGTTTCCTGACAGTGAGAACAATGAATCCGTGGAATGATTTGTGGCTGTTCCAACACTGGAAGTTTTTAAGAAGATATAGGACGGCCATTGGTCTGAAATGGTATAGAGTTTCCTGCCTAAGTAGCGGGTTGGACTAGAAGGCCTCCGAGGTCCCTTCCAACTCTCTTATTTTGAGACCCAGGTGAGGCACCCCCTGGTTCTCCCTGCCAACCTTGGCCCTTGGCTCACCTCCACGAGTTGCATGAGGTTTTCGAAGTAGACCTCTTCGTCGATGCTCAGCTTGCTGGAAGAGTAGATGATGCGGTAATGTTCCACCTTGCCTTCACAGCTGACGCACAGGGTGTAGTCGCCCGGGTAGTTTGTGCTCTCGCGCACGAGGAACAAGCCCGTCTCCGGAGGGTAGAGCAGCCGCTCTGCTTGCTCCCGCGTGATCTTCCCGTGAAACCAGCTGAGGAGGGGGGGGGAAAAGAGACCAAGAGGACAGTCAGAAGGTCCCAGCGCTGGCTTCAACCAGGGCTAGAAACTTATTTCTTCTTCACAGAAGTTCTACCACGCGCCGCCTTTCCTTGGCAGAAACTGGCAAAGCAGATCGGTGTTTTCTCTTTATATATATATATATATTTCTCTCTGTATCTAGGAGGGGTGAGCAAAAATGAGTCAAAAGAAAAGCCATGTATGTATACACGTAAAAGCCATGTATGTATACATGTATGGCCTGCATGGCAGATATTTATTTATATTTCACTAGCTCGATATCCGTGCTTCGCTACGAAACTTATGTGGTCGGGCTTAGTTTTTGGGGAGGAAAATAAGGGAGGGGGAATTGTGGCTCTGCCTATCAGCCTCCGTCGGTATTCATCTGGCTAGCATCCTGTCAGTGTGTGAGAGAGTTGAGGGCTGTTTGGAAACTGAGACAGTATTTGCTGTGTGAGCAAGGAGGAGACAGCAAGGAGCCAGGGCGTGGCTTAGCTCAACTGTTCTGCACTAAAGCTGCTTGGTGCTGTGAAACTAAAACTGAAACTCCTCTCCTCTGCTTGTGTTTTGCATTAGGAACAGATTTATTTCCAGGTGGGGAAGGGGAGTAGAACTCCTTAGCATCACAGCGTGTTAATAATAATAATACAGGAAATACTCTAAATGCTCTGATGGTCATTTTGAAAAATCCTTTCTTAGTGAGCACCTAGAAGCCAAGTGGAACATAAGTGCCAAATTTTAAGTTTGTAGACTTAATGGTTCTGGAGATTTTGTGATGATGCGTGAGGGGTATTTCACTTATATATATATATATATTTCTCATTTCCAATTGATCTCCCGGATGTGGCCCAGAAGCTGTAAAATTCCCGGTTAGAGGTATACTTACGGCATGAGGCTAAGTTTGATTCCAGGTTTCACCCCTTCGCGCTTCTGAACATAGTTGGCTGGGATAATTCCTTCACGGCCCACTTTGTTCTTGGCTTTGTACCAATTGGGGTCCTGGAAGATGGAAAGCATGGTTAGCAAGAACCAGAGTGGATAAAAATCCATGATTTTTTTAAAAAATAAAAATATATAAAAAAAGTGGAATTTTTTTAAAAAAAATTAAATCGGAGTTTTTTTTTATTTAAATCGGCTTTTTATTTTTATCAAATGTATTTTAATAAAGTGCTTTTATAATAAAAATCTATCTAAAGATAGTTCTTCTATTTAAGATACATTCATAATTTAGTTCATTCAGCATGAGATGGAGCTTAGTTACGTAGCACGAGGCTGCATATTCGGCAAGATTTACATGTTTGATAAAGTCATTCAATGAATCCAAGGCTGAGATAACACGCATTCCCACAATTTCACAGCAGAGGTGACAGTTGCTATTTAAAAAATTGTGATTTAAGTCGAGTTGATTTAAATCAAGCCTTTTTACTAGTGATTTAAATCCGAATTTAAATGGACTTGATTTAAATCAAATCCATCCTGACAAGAACTCCAGACTCCCAGGAAAGTTTTATGGGACCTCAAGAAAGCCAGAGACCATCAATGTCCCTCCATTTAATATCCCATTTCTCTATGGCCACAATTGTGTTCCCTTCTCATCCTTGAGAGAAAGGAAATGTTGTGGGAAGTCAACAACAAAAAGGCATATTGCAAAACTACAACGAGCCAATTTTTCGGGTGAGCGACACACCAGCGAAAGAAAAGCTAGCTGTACCTCTTCCAAGGATAAAGTCCCTTTCTAAAAAAATACCCTCCCTGAAGTATTGAAGCAGTGTTTTTTTTCCCAAGCTTGGCAACTTCTCAAGTTATGTGGACTTCAACTCCCAGCACTCCCCAGTGCATGGTAATGTTCTGACCCAAACCCTTTTCCAATAAAACAAACATGAACCGAAGGGGAATAGAAACCTTTTAATGATTCTTACGAATCCCCGGTAAAAAGGCTGCTGCGAACTAATTAACTTTGATAAGCACAAACCTCGCCAAAACTGTGCGAGGCTGCCAAGAATAACAGATAAGAAATATTTTACAACACAAGAGTCTTCAAATACCAACTAAGATACTGCAATGTCCACGAGGCTGGAGTTTCAAAATGTCTTTGCTTCCTGCAAAGAACGTCCGATTCACAGCTGGCTTTTATTGTCTTGAAGGAGGGGCCATTACCTTGCAGCCTTACTACCGAGTCGCCCGTGGTGCTGCAGCTAAATTCTTTCCTACGAGCAGCCCTGCGCGCACGCGCGCTGGGCGCAGGCTCCTTGGGGAACCTCCTCATCGCTGCTGCCAGCCCCCACAATCTCCGAAGGCAGAAGTCCACTCCCTAATGGTCCTGGCCTCTCATCTGAGTCCTTGCTCTCCTCAGCCATCCGCATCTGCTGCCAGCTAACCACAACAGGTAAACCCAGATACACCGATGAGTATTTTCTCAATCGAGGAACAGATGGTTGATTAGTTATTCCCAGCAAACAGAGATGATAAAACTGGATTTGACCCAGTAGCTTACATTGAAAAGGAAGGCTAAATAATGTTCATGGTTAATTAAATTGCTTCCCTCTCTCTGGAGAGAGAGAGAGAGGCCACTGAGGGATACTTTGCAACTTGGCTTTGGCTTCTACGATGTCCCCAGCCAAGGATCTTCTAGTTGATGTGTCTTCTGGCCCAACCCAGCCCTCCCTCCACAAGACATTCTGGGGTACACACCCTTCTCCCAGCTTTGTCTACAAGAGAGACATCCACCATGCAACATTCGTGGCAACCCCTGTGCAATTTATCAAGAGGCAAAAACTGGAGCCAGGATTATCACCTGGAACATCTCAAGAGGTTTAATTTCCCAGCCACGCCGGATGCCGGAAGCCCCATCCAGAAAGATTTGCAAGGTAGCTAAAGGTTAAGAGCGTTCTACTCTTCCTCCGCGATGAACTCAATAAGGCGACTCATTAAAAGCTATTAATACATTAGTATTGGGCAAAAATCTGATTTGGGATGCATCTGGCCAGCTTGTCTTTCCTTAATATCTCCTGTCGCCATCGCTGTTTTAATTGCAATGCATAAAGAGGAAAGCTGGCTGGGAAGACGCCACAGAGGGAGGTGACGCAAGCATTTTAATTATATATATATATATATATATATATATACACACACACACACATACACACACATACATATATAGAGAGGGAGGGAGGAGAGAAAGAGAGGAGAGAGAAAGAGAGGAGAGAGAGAAAGAGGAGAGGAGAAAGAGAGAAGAGCAAGAGAGGAGAAAGAGAAAGAAAGAGGAGAGAGAAAGAGAGGAGAGAGAAGAGAAAGAAAGGAGAGAAAAAGGAGAGAAAGAGAGAGGAGAGAGAAAGAGAGAGGAGAGAGAGAAGAGGATAGGAGAGAAAGACAGGAGAGAAAGACAGGAGAGGAGAAAGAGAGGAGAGAAAGAGAGAGGAGAGAGGAGAGGAGAGGAGAGAAAGACAGGAGAGGAGAAAGAGAGGAGAGAGAGAAAGAGAGGAGAGAGAAAGAGAGGAAAGAAAGAGAGAGGAGAGAGAGAAGAGGAGAGGAGAGAAAGAGAAGAGAGAGAAAGAGAGGAGAGAGAAAGAGGAAAGAAAGAGAGAGGAGAGAGAGAAGAGGAGAGGAGAGAAAGAGAAGAGAGAGAAAGAGAGGAGAGAGAAAGAGGAAAGAAAGAGAGAGGAGAGAGAGAAGAGGAGAGGAGAGAAAGACAGGAGAGGAGAAAGAGAGGAGAGAGAGAAAGAGAGGAGAGAAGAGAGGAAAGAAGAGAGAGGAGAGAGAAGAGGAGAGGAGAGAAAGAGAGGAGAGAGAAAGAGAAGAAAGAAAGAGGAGAGAGAGAAGAGGAGAGGAGAGAAAGAGAGGAGAGAGAGAAAGAGAGGAGAGAAAGAGAGAGGAGAGAAAGAGACAGACAGACAGACTTTGTGGTTATAAATTGGAGCAAACTGCCCCTTTTAGCAGTTTGTTTCAAAGCCAGGATAGCATCAGCCTGATGCTACATACATGGCGACCTCATCTCATAATGGACCCAGTGAAGTCTTGGGCCCAATGACATCCTAAGCCACCTGTGGCCCTTTGGGGGGCAGGCGCCCAACACTTATCTTGGCACCCCGATGCAAACCCCAGGGCCTCCAGAGCCGGCTGCGGCATCAGGAAACCAGCGAGTAAGCAAGCCCCAGTTTGGCATCCGCGGTGCCCTTGTTGCACACTCACAAGATCTGCCTGCCCGTTGCTGTGGCGAGTGGCAGACGCCCGGAGGCCCGGCCGGAAAGAAGAGAGGGTTACCTTTGTGACCGAGATGATGGTGAGAACGTCTCCTTTGCTGAAGGGGAGATCTTGATCAGCTGTGCCGTGAAAATTATATTTGGCGATACATTCTGTGCCGGAAGACCAGACAGCCTTGTAGGAAAGAACAAGGAGGTTGTTAACATTTGGATGCTGCTTCGTTGCAACGTCAGGAGGAAGCATTAAAAGGCTGTGGGAGCTGCCAGCCGAGTCGGACAATAGCGAGGAGGAACTTGGGCCTGGTTGGGGAAGGCTCGGACGAGGGCGCTGCATCGGAGGCAGGGATGGGGCTGTCCTGACCAAGGCTTCCAAACCGTAATTACGCACGCACTTATTTTAAAAACAAGACTTCTTTTATTGCAACGCTGGGAATTGTTTTCATTCCCAGCTGGAACTAAGCTCAAAGAGTTCCCCGAGATAAGCACCCACCTTTCAGTTCTGTGAAGTGCTGCCAAAAACAGAAGTCTCCAATGAACTAGAAAAGAAACCAATGAAGGGCAAGAAAAACCAACCAAAGTATCAAGAGCTTCAGGAATGACTCAGAACCGATCAAACGGCTTTGCTTCCTGCAAAGGTTTCGTCATCTTGGCCTGACCTTTATACCTTATGGGAGGGGCAATCACCTCCTAGCCTCACTCTCGAGTCGCCTCTTTTGTCTCAGCTGCTCTCGCCTTCTAGCAGCTCTGTGCATACGCGCACTGGGAACAGGCTCCCCTTGTTCCTCGGCCTCTCTGCTGCCAGATTCCGAAGGCAGCACCCCACTCCCAGATGGTCCTGGCCCCATCTTTGCATCGGATGCAGGACCCTCGTCCGAGTCCTCTCCAGACTCCCTGACTGGTCTCCGTTCTTCCCCACTGTCCGATTCTGTTGACGTCTGCACTGGTTGCTGGCGAACCACAACAGGGACCAGGGCAGGCTGGCAGTCATCAGCTGCCGTCAGACTCAGACAGCAGTGAGGTGGGGGAGTTTCTGGAACTGGTTCCCAGCCTGCGCATGCGCAGGGCTACCAGAAGACAAGAACAATTGAGAAAGCAGGAGATGATTGGCCCCTCTCATAGGACATAAAAGAGGAGAGAACGGGACGTGAGCTTTTGCAGGAAGCAATTATTTCGTCTGGTCGGTTCAAGCTTTGAAAAGTTCTGTTGGACACTGTATCGAGTTTGGCCTTGGCCTGCCTTTGGCCATTAGTCTTTCTGGCCGCATTCCAAGTGCGATAAGGTGGGTGTTTATCAACATTCCCCTGAAAGACTGTTTGTGAAGCCTTACAGGCTAGGAATGAATGTAATTCACAGCCGTGGAAATAAAAAGATCGTTTTATGCTTTCTAAGGGAAGTCTAGGTCAAAACACACACAAAATAAACCCTGCATACAAAGGTCTTTCTAGCCAGGAAGTCCTTGACTTACGACCGTTGCTTAGCAACACATCTCCAGAGCTACTTACGATCCGGATTTGAAGTTCTGACAGACACCTGTCTTTCCCCCCCCCGCCCCCTCTTGTGGTCACGTGATCAAATTTGGGGTGCTTGGCAAACTGACCACATTTAAGGATTTAAATTTGCATCACGTGACCACAATTAGAGACTTTATTTGCTGCGTTGACTTTGGCAAAACCAGCCATTTGGTATCATGGCTTCACTTAATGACCATCACCAAAAAAATAAATAAATAAAAGGCATCAAAAGGAGCGTGGTCGTAAGGGTGACCTGCTTAACGACCTGCCACGATTTACGACTGTCATTTTGGGCTGAATAACGGCTGTAGGATGAGGGTTGCCCGGGTGGCAGAGTTTTCCCAAGCTTGGCAATTTGGAAGCGGCCGGACTTCAACTCCCAGAATTCCTCGGTCAGCCATGCTCGCTGGGGGGATTCTGGGAATTGAAGTCCACCGGTCTTCAAGTCGCCAAAGTTCAGACCGATTGCTACTTGGTACTTGATTATTTATATTTTTAACCTGGGGGGACTCCAACGTGTCTGGCAAGGAAATCACGTGACCTTTCACTGAGCTATAGTTCCTTCCCTCTTTTATTTTTGCTTTATTAAAATAGCCCGTCTTCTGTATCATTCTTTAAAAAAAAAAAAACGAACAGCAATGTTAAAATGCTGCTTTGGACACACAAACACACAGGCATCAAAATGAGCTGCAGAAATCAGAAAGCACTTATCCGATGGCGGAACGCCATAAAAACACCCCAGCATCAAAATTTGGAGGGGAAATACCTCGACAACTGAGCCCCAAATTTATGCTACTGAGCAAGACATGCGTTAAGCGAGTTGTCAACTAAAAAAAATACTCCTTTGGTCTTTTTAGTTGTCAGCAGAAAGGGCGTGTGGAAAGAAGAGCATTCCTTAAATGCTTCAGATAATTGCTAGGCAGCCAAAGCTGTTGGCGCGCAAGATTATGACCAGAGAGCATGATGGATGACTCTTGGCTAAGGGTGTGTCCCATTGGAGAATATACAACCAGGGAGGTCAAGGGTGAAATGAATGATGTGTCTTAGAGTCGGCTGCATCCAGGTAACGCCGACATGGTCGCTCCTAATAAATCCATTTTTTTTACTCTGATAGATGCGGCTAGAGACTTATGATTTGAATGGGGGTGGTTTGTCGGAGCCCTGACATGAGTTTTTCTCCGTTTTACGACTCTTCTGGCCCCCGTTGTTAAGCGAAGTACTGCGGTTGTTACAGCTACACAGTTAATTAATCGTCAAAAGGTCGCAAAAGGGGATCAGGTGACCCCAGGAGACTGCGACCGTCGTAAACATGAGTCAGCCACCAAGCGTCTGAATTTTGATCGTGTGGCCATGGGGATGTTGCCACGGTGAAAAACGGTCATTAAGTCGCTTTTTTTCAGGGCCGTTGTGACTTCAAATGGTCACTAAATAAGCCATCACTAAATGGGTAAGTCAAGGACTACTGATATACTATCCAGGTTTCAACTAACCATCGTCAAATCGGACAGGATCCCAGAGAACCTGGGCATCAGATAATTGGGAAATTTTAAAAAAATTTTCCAGGAAAAATCCTTTCTCCCTTCTTGCACGCCCAAAATTGTGTGAATGTGTGAAACTGAAATCAAAAGAAAATACAGTCTTTTCCTCCTTCTTGGTCCTTACCTGCATTCCTGACATTTTCTCAGGCGCTTCTGGGGACTGGTTCTCATAAGAAGGACACGTCACTTGGTACCATGAGACCTAAAAGCAGAAAGATCTTTTCAGGATCACGTTTTGCAGAAACAGGGCACATACCATCCCCTGTGGTGGACATGCCCAAAAGACAAAAAAAAATAAAAAAAATATGGGGGCCAAAAATGCATAAGTGGCTAGAAAAAATGTTAAGGCAGCCTATAGATTTTAAGCCAGAACTATTTTTTTCTTAGGCATAACACCAGAAAAATACAATAAAAGGAGACGTATATTTGATATTGCATGTTTTAACAACGGCAAGAATTGTATTTGCACAACATTGGAAGAACGAGGAAATACCGACGGAAGAAGATGTAATTAAAAAAAAAATTGGACTGTGGAGAAAATGGACAGATTAACAATGAAGATAAAAGAAAAACAAAAGACACAGAATATTTTTGAACTTGGGAGCTGTTTTATCAGGGGGTAGAAATTAGGAATTTAAGAAATATTACTATGTAAACGAATAGACCCAGACAGTATGCTTGTTCATTAAGCACATATTGAAGGTAAAGAGAAAAATCAACCCCCAGCCAACCCAATAGAGGTAGTCCTCCAATTATGACCACAGGTGAGCCCAACATTTCGTTGTTAAGCGAGACAGTTGTTAAGTGAGTTTTGCTCTGGTTTACGAACTTTCTTGCCACGGTTGCGACGGAAACTTTGTTTGACGGAAGGTCACAAAAGAGGACGCTACAACTGTCATGAATGTGAGTCAGCTGCCAAGCACCCATATTGTTATCATGTGACCGTGGGGGTCGTAAGTGCGAGGACTGGGGTCACCTGACTGGATGCAAGCTACACTTCCAACCTAATTTTTTCTTTCCTTAAATATTCCGTTAAAAAAACAACAATGGAACATGACAATCGCTGTGTCACACAACAAAAGGCCAACTGGAACACAACAAGGGAAGGTCGGCACACTTGTGCACCAAGCTGCAATCCAGCAAGACAAAACCCCAAATGCATCACTACCACACAATCAACCCTCCCAATAAAACAAGAACTGGAGCTTAATTCCTGCTCTGATTTTAGTAAAATTGTGGATCGCACCCAACCAATTTTTTTCTCTTTTGAGAAACGGAACGAAAGAATAACTAAAGAGTCCAAGTTTTCCTTCTTTCTTTTTCTTACTTTCTCTCCTTCCTCTTCCTTTCCTACCTTCCTACTTTCTTTGCTCTTTCCTTCTTCCCCTCCCTCCTTCCTTTTTCTTTCCTTCCTTCCCTCCCTTTTTCTTTCCCTCCCTCCCTCCCTCCTTCCTCTTCCTTTTTTCTTTCTTTCCCTCCCTCCTTTCCTTTCTTTTTTCCTCCCTCCCTCCCTTTCTTCTTTCCTTCCTTCCTCTTTTTTCTTTCTTTCCCTCCCTCCCTTCTTTTTTCCTTCCTTCCTCCCTCCCTCTTTCTTTTCTCTTTCCCTCCCTCCCTTTCCTTTTTTCTTTCTTTCTTTCCCTCCCTCTCTTCCTTTTTTCTTTCCTTCCTCCCTTTCTCCTTTTTCTTTTTCTTTCCCTCCCTTTTTTCTTTCTTTCTTTCCTTCCTTCCTCTCCCTCTTTTCTTTCTCTTTCTTTCCCTCCCTCCTTCTTTTCCTTTTTTCTTTCTTTCTTTCCTTCCTTTTTTCTTTCTTTCCTTCCTTCCTCTCTCTCTCTCTTTTCTCTTTCTTTTCCTTCCTCCTTCTTTTCTTTTCTTTCTTTCCTTCCTCCCTCCCTCCCTCTCTTTTCTTTCTCTTTCTTTCCCTCCCTTCTTCCTTTCCTTTTTTCTTTCTTTCTTTCCTTCCTTTTATTTCTTTTCCCTCCCTCCCTCCCTCTCTCTTTCTTAAGAACCCTTTCCGAGCATCCTTCAACGTGTGCTTTAACTTGAAAGCATCCAGAGTGACGGATGGACGGACACCCTGGCGTGGCGGATCCATTAGTGTGCCATCGATCCGGGGTGGGGGGTGGGGGTCAAAAACTAGAGGGGAGCGATTGCTATTGAACAAACCTGCCACCGCATGGATGTTGTGCCAGGAAAGCTGGTCGGCCTCTCCTTGCAGTCAATAGGACCTAAGTTCAGAAGATCAGGCTAAATAAATGGAAACTCGGCCATATCTCCCCTGAAGTCAAACTGCTCATGGGATCCTCCACTCTTCTTTAAGGAAGATATCAACTGTGGGCATGGCAGCACCCATGCCAGTGGGGTGCAGTGGGTAAGGGGCTTTCCTAAGGCGCCGCTAAGTGAATGACGTAGCTGTTAAGTGAATTCAAGCTTCTCTCGTTGACTTCGATGGTTGGAAACCGGCTGAGCATCAGCCATGCTTGCCTGTCCCTCCTGTGCTTAACCCTTGCCTGCCCCGATGGCAGCACCAGGAAGTGGGCTGGCCTCCCCGCTTTCCACACAGCTCCCCAGGGACCCAACTTTTGCCCTGCCGGAGCTAAGTTTAGCAACTCCTAATTCCGATCTCACAGCGAAGCCACAGCAGCTGCTCTTCACGAGAACGAGAGTTGGAGGTTTTGACTTTGATGGGCTCACGGCAGAATGTCTAAACCCAGAAGCTGGTTGGCAGAAAGACCTGGGATAAGCCCCCAAGCCCTTGCTACGGGGCAGGAATGTGGGGCAAATCCCTCCATCTAGCCATCTTCTATACTGTCCATCCATCCATCTATCCTCCCTCCATCATCTATGTCTCCCTCCCTCCCTCCCCATCCACCCACCCATCATCTATAGCAATGGTTTTCTTAACCTTTTTGAAAGAATCGCCCCCTTGAGCCATTGAGGAAGTTATCATCGCCCCCACTCCCCCCAACATAACCTCTCAATCACAACACAGGGAGATAATTCTTCAATTTATGCAAATTACGTTTTTTGTTTTCTTTAAAATTGTCATCAGGACGATGCAAATAATTTATTTGCAGTCTTTTTCCCATACCTCAACTGTGTGACAAATTCTGATGCCACCCATCACTTTACTCCCAAACTTCGTGATACATGTATTTCATTATTATCTTATTTATTCAAGACACTTAAATGCAAATGACCACTGAAAACAAAATTCAATTGCAAGAAAATGAAAAGCCCGAAAAAAACCCAGTAACATTTTATTGATTTCATTACAAGTGAATTTTAAGTCGCAAAAAGAACTATAAAAAGGGCATAAGAACAAACCGCAAATGCAGGAACTAAGAATTTCAAGACGAAAACTCGGAAACCAAATTAAGATTCGAGGGAAATATATATTCATGCACACTGTAAAAAGGGTTAAAAAGACACCAAGAAAATTTTTACAGAAGGGAAGCAACAAAAATCAGAGCGATAAATTTAATGGGTAGAGTGATAGAGGCTGCTGCGCAACGCGCATGAAGATGAGCGATGCGTATTCATATATGTACGGCGTTCTGTACTGAAGCCCGCTGGAGGAACATTTTAAAACACAGTTCAATCCACTGATAGCGAGCGATCTGATGTTTTCGTTCGACAGATATACAGCGGTTCAGTGTACGAAAAAAGTCTCAAAAGTGCCCCCGAAACTTCTCGCTCTATCGTCCCCATATCGCCCCCCCTTCTGTCCCTTCGCTCCCACGACACCCCTTTTCGTTCCATTGCCCCCCCTGAAAAATGAAATCACTCCCTGGGGGGGCGATATCACCCAGGTTAAGAACCACTGGTCTATACCATCCATTTATCCATCATCTATCCTGTGTCCCCGAAAATACGACCTACCTTGAAACTAAGTCCTAGTTTGATTTTTATATGTGCCCAATATAAGCCCTACCCTCCAAAATAAACCCTAATTAAGACCCCGCCCATTCCACGGGTAAAAATTAAGCTAAGGTGGGGATGGGGGGGGGGATGTTGGAACTGCCCTACTACTTGCCTTTGGATAGTTGTAGTCAGGCCTCGCACACCTCGACACCTGCCCCACCGGCCCATTTCTTCTGCAGTCGACAAGGCTGGCTGGCTGGCTGCCTCATGGTGAGCACTTGTTGAAGGTGCTCTGTAGTTGAATACAAAGCTCTGGATCGATCCGGAGCTCAGTTATGGGCTGCAGAGGCCTTCAGGAAAGCCTTGCCGGCTGCAGAAGTAGTAGTTCCTGAAGGCCTTTGACAGCAAAAGGGAGGCCGGGGTGACGCGCACAAATTAGGTTAAGTCAGTGGATGACATCCCCCGAAAATAAGACCTGCTGCCTTTTTTGGTGGCCAAATATATATATATATATATATATATATATAAATAAGGCAGGGTCTTATTTTCGGGGAAACATGGTATCTATCCCTCCCTCCCTCTCCATCCATCCATTCTTCCATCCATCCATCATCTATCCCTCCCTCCTTCCCCATCCATCCATCCATCCATCCATCCCATCCCATCAAACTGTTGGATTCTAAGGCTACACCTGGTCAACTTCCCAAGAGATTATCCTGGGTCCATCCAGATTTTAAAAGCCTGCATTTCTTTTCTTTTTTAAAATAAACTTTATTAATTTTACAATTAAAACAGACAAACAACACGTACATAAATGTGAAAAAGAAAAAAGAAACTAAGAAAGAAAAGTAGAAAGAAAGATCAGAAAACGCCTGCATTTCTATAGGTTGTCCTCAACTTACAATAGGAATGGATCCCTGAAATTCTGGTTATAGGTTCTGCTGGTCGTTAAGCAGAACCGTGCCTGATTTATTCCTTTTGGTTTACGGTGGTCGTTAAGCCAACATGGCAATCGGTATGCAAACCCCATGAGTGGTTCAACCGGATTATAAGTAACTCTAGGGAGGTCTGTTGTAACATTGGTCGTAAGTCAAGGACTACCTGTATTGAAGATCTTTGGAAATTTACCCCAAGCTAAGAAAACAAATTTGCATCTCTCTCTATAATTAGTATTTATACTTGTGTGTACATGTGCATTCGTGTAGTTGTCTAGTTCTCTTTATTTCAGCCCCCTATGCCTTTTTAAAAAAATCTATAATTTTAATATTTTCACTTTGTTCTTAACTCTGTTTTATCTTTTATTTTTATTTAACTGCATGTTGGTATGCCACTTTTGATCTTTGTACCGTAAATGCCCGGAGTTTCTTAGGTGAAACGAGCAGTATACAAAATGTGATTAAAATAAATATTTTAATTAAGATGAATGGAAAAAAAATAAGCATACAGGCCGGTTGGCTCAGTAGAAGAAAAAATAAAATTGAGATTTTCCTTGAAAAAGTATCAACGGGCCCGTAGAATACTGGCAATGAGCCCCTTCTAATATAAGAGACAACTTATATAGGGGCTCCCCTATTATAGGTGAGATGAGGACCATCCCTGACCTTTTGACCTTCCGGCACGCGTTGAAAACACATTTATTCCACCAAGCCGGTCTGGCCTAGGGTTTTTTTGGTTTTTAAATTGGTTTTATCGGGTTTTAATCTCTTTTTAATCCCCCCTTCGTCTTTATTATTGCGCAGCTATAAGATATAATCCTTTTAATTGTTTTTAATTGTTGAACTGTTGTTGTGTTTTTTAGTCTGGCTGTACACCACCCCGAATCCCGTTGGGAGAGGGGGCAGTATATAAATAAATAAATAAATAAATATAATAAATAAATAAATAAATAAATAAGTGGTTGTTAAAGTTGCCTGTTTGTTTTTAATGATGGTTTATATTTCTATAATGGTTATTTTGTATAATGATCATTTTTATGACATAATTTTATATGGTGGTTAATAGGGGCCCCACAATTTCAAACACCCTATGAGATCCTAATTTGTCTTATAAAAATGGAAAATATATATATACATATACACACATGTATATTATATTTATTATTATATTATATTATATTATATTATATTATATTATATTATATTATATTATATTATATTATATTATATTAATTAAAAATCTGCAAGTAACTTAACTGCCACCAGATGGCGACGGCAGCGAAGGACTGGCATTTTTCTGGGTCTCCTTGCTGACACCTAAAGGGTGTTTGGAACATTGCAGCCTTCTCTTAAAAGAACAGAGGAATCCTTATGGAAGGCCGCAGGGTCTTGTCAAGACTGCAGGTTTTCCTGCATCGGTCCGTGAACAAAGCCCGGCTTTGTTTCCTCGGTCGAGAGAACCGTGCAGATGGATGAGGTCATCCATCTCAGCTCGGGAACAAAAAGGCGTAGGTGTTCATGCAAAGCTCAGCACAAATGTCAGCAAATGCTCGAAATGGGCCCGGGGAGGTGGGGGGTGGGAAAGCCTTAATTGACTCCCTTGGGGACAATCGTCCCTCCTCCCCAAACCCTCCTAGCCCATCTAAATTCAGTTATCGATCCGACACTGAGGAATTCTGGGAGTTGAAGTCCACAAGACGCAAAGTTGCCACGGTTGGAGACACGGGAGTCATTTCCTATCAGGATTGGTGCCGGGATCTGGTTGCTACCCAGGCAACTGGGTTTTTGTTTGAAATGGTCAAAAGCACGCTTCTAGACCTCAAGACAAGGGAAGAAGGTCTGAACGCCACACTCTCCGAAAAAGGTCGTATTAAAATGCCTTTCCATGGGGGTAGACCAGTGGTGGGCTTCAAATAATTTAACCACCGGTTCTCTGTCCGGTTGCTGGGTGGGCGTGGCCATGGTCTATTTTGCCTCCCTGGCACCGCCTGAAGTAAAAATGGGCTGGTGGCGG